>VZRE01009220.1:0-24835 GCA_013396775.1 Cephalopterus ornatus
GGGAAGGTTTGGGAAGGGAAGGGAAGGGCTGTCAGAAATTTAAACAGTACATGCAGTCACACTTTACTATAGAAGTTTACAGCTTTTACATAGTTTGCGTGAAAAGGATTAAAAATACAGCCAACATATCAGTGCCTGCAGAGGCTTACTGGGCATCTATGTAGCTGTGCCATTTTGTTGCTGCAGTCCCACTCGAGGAAGGTCACATAGGATGAAACTGTTACAATGTCTAGCTCTTTGCCTTATGACTTGAAAACTGTGTAAGTGTTTAAGAAGCCTCTAAAAATTGCAAGATGTGAGAAAAGAGTAGCTCTGAAGCAGTCCATAGTCTGTGCCATCCTTTGATTTTTGAACATGGTAATATTTTACCTCCATGGAAGGTTTCTCCCCAGAGGTTAATAAAGTCTGTAACAGGTGAGCACTGCAGGAGATTTGCTCTCTGGGGATGGAAAAATATTAGTGTTGGTGAGTCTGAACTGCAAATAATAGCCGGGTCACATGTGTGGGTGGCACCAGGACTGGCAGGCTTCATTTGCAGCTGCTTATGCCCAAAAGCAAGAGCATATATATAGCGGAAGTCAAGCTTCCAAGCAAAAGGTATAGTTTAAAGGGGTAAAAGTAAGGTGTAGATCCTGTCATGCTTTAGTTGTTAGCTTTTAATTTGAAAGTCAGCTATAGAGGAAAATGGTCTGAAGAAGAAGGTCCCTCAGCAGGAAAAGGTCAAAAATGGAGCATGACATTTATAATACAGCCTCTGAGAGAGCAGAAACTCTCCCTCAGACATACTGCAGGTTTCCACATTTCTCTCGAGCAACATGAGGAGCACACGTTTTACAGTTCTAAGCATATTTAATACAATGTTTTTACAACAGCTGTTGCTTTCACAGAACTTTAACTCCACTGTGTAAATGCATCACAGGGAAAATACTCTGTTGTCTTGGAGACAGCCTTTGCTCGCTAGCCCTCTTCCACCGAGCTGGTGTCAGCTTTCAACTCCGGCTGCATTCCGGGCAGGCAGGCACATCCCGGCCTCTCTCCTCTGTCTTCATTATTGGCTCCGCTGAAGGACAGAGGGCTCAGGAATCCGGGCTAATTATTGGGCCTTCGTGCCTCGGTTTCCATCAGCACATCGGATGAGAAAATGGAAGAAAATAAGTCCAAAATAGGGAACGGAGGGGAGAATGGGAATCTGTAATGATGACCCATTTTTTTTCTTTTTTTTTCTTTTCCTTTCGGTTATATTCCGTTTCTTGCTTATCAAGTCTGGTACAGAGCCAAGTGTCTTTTTTCTGTTAGATTTAAACCAATTTATTGTCTTAGTTGAGAAGTGTTATGTTACATCTGACACTTGGAAGACCATTGGAGGTATCATGTGACAAATGCCTCCCATTAAAGGACTCAGGAAACTTCTCTTGTCTTTGAGAAAGGTGATACTAGCTAGTGACTTGACCCCTCCAGCTCTCTAACACGGACTCACTGCTGCAGGTAGTATGCAGCAAACATTGTCGTCATCACATGTGTTTGTGGACACAACCCAAAAATGTGTTGTAAAGTTCTGTCTTTAAACTTGGACATATGAAAAAGAAATAATTGGAAACTTTTCTTAAATCCCAGAATATTTGTTTTCATCTCAGTTTTAGACATATGAATGTGCTTGAAATGGCTGTGCTCCATGCATGAATAAAAATAAAAAAGTGATGCTATGAACTTCAAATATAGCCACCAAGCATCAAAGAGATTTTTCAAAATTGCGTAACAGGACCTAATCCTGCAAAGCACTGCATGCCCTTAAATGCAGTGAGTGTTGGAAGGACTCAGGTCTTCCAAGAAAACACTAATGATCTTAAAGAACTAGAGACCAAAATCTTACAATCTGTCTGAAAACAGCAGGGTGCAGCCATACCTTTGCCTACCTTATAGTTAACACTGCTTTCCTTCAAAAATACTGCTTTTGTTGCAGATAATGTAGAGCTAATGCAAATCTAAAAACTGGTTATTGCTTGTCCCTGGACACCCTCATTAATGTGCAGATCCAGAACACACTTCTATCCAGACAACATTTAATTGCAATCTTTAATGGGAATATCCATTTCAGATCCCTTGCTTTAAATGACAGTTCCAAGGCATATGCTTAACATTAGGAGCGTCTTTTCCTGAACCAGAGCCCAGAAGCTTGGCTGTATGTTTTTTCCAAAAGGTTTGAAAAGTAAAAATTCCCTGTGTCAGAACACTTGCATGAGCAAAGATCTGAGGGAACCATTTGTAACTTTAACAATGCTTGACTGGAGTAAAAGCAAGGTCCAACATATTGTCCTTTCTGAAACAGAACATCTCTCAACAGAAGTAAAAGTTTTGGCTGCTAAACAAAATTACAATGGATCTGCAAATAAGCTCAATACAGACAAAAGAAAGTTTTAGTACTATGTAGCATTAATTCCTTACGAAACGGAACTGAGAAATAGTGTCAGGCTAAAACACACTGAGGAGAGCCACTCTGATCTGACTTAACAGGAGAATTAGTATGTACTTGACATTCCTGTGTATAGCTTTAGTGAAGATATTTCTGACCTCAGTAACATAGGCATGTTTAAACCATGCCTCCTCTGTCCTGGAAAGTACAAAAGCTTTCTGAGTTTGTGCTGCCAGCTGCATTGGTTTTATTATTTCTGCACATTTAGAAGTGCATCTAAAAGTTATACACTGAATAGGTAGAGGGTTACAAAGGCAGCTGCAAAAATCAGCGTGACACTTCAGTTGCTTCCAGTGAATACTCAGCAGAGGTGAGCAATTAGAAATACGTAGTACCTAATCACATCCATTTTGTATTTGTAAAAGGGCGATCCTTATCTAAGTTCAAATGAAAACATGCATGAGAAGGGTTTGCATCCAATCACAGACTATAGAGTCTGACATATTTCTAGTCGATATGAAGCAGCCCAGCTGGGACTCTGAGGCTCTGAATGTTCCCAAATAAGCAGGATGCCAGAATTATTAATAAATGCATTAGCAATCGGCTTGGCTCAGTTCAAAGTATTATATTTCAAAATGGGCTTAGAGATTTTTTTCTGGCTTAAAACTGACTGAAGTGAGATGGTTGTGATTCATGTAACACTAACCCTGACACACATTTTTTGTAGATTGCAATTCTGCATTTGCATGTAGTTAGGAGCAAAAATGTTCCTGTAATTTTCAAGTAGAAAATCCTTCAATGTCAGAGTTATATTCTTGGAATTTCATCTTGGCCTTTCAATGTCTTTAGCTAGTATTTTATTTATCTCTGTTTGCGATCTCTAATATCTCCTCTGTCTGCTGTCTCTTTGTCCTTTTTGGTGCAGTTGCAGACTCCTAATAGTCCATGATAAAAACATTCAAGACTATTTAATTCTCTTGGAAACAGAGCATCGAAACCCATATCAACATTTTTTCTTTGGTTTTTTTTCTCTCTGGAATCTGAAAATAAAAGTGGGTGTGACAGTTATTTATAGGAAATCACTGGTAAACAATATTGAATCATGTTTTTCTGTCCTCTAGCAAAATATCAAACTAGTAAGACAAAAAATTTTGAACCCTAGCACATACTGAAGCACTTGCTTGAGAAAGAAAACAGTGTTTAACATATGAAAATGAAAGCAAAGCTATGCTATTTTTGTGGTGGTATTTATGAATGAGGTAGACAAAAATCCTAATTTTTAAAACTGAATGATGCATCAAAACTTTCCTAGACAAATGGCTTGGTTTGAACAACAAAAGAGAAATTACAGCAGGCTGTATGTCCCATTGTAAGGTCTCCAAGTGTCCTAAACAGGAGAGCAGAGCACTGTGAAAGGAATCAGGTGACAGATGCCTTGCTGTATTCTCACATCCTGGCCGGGCTCTAGCTCTGGAGTATGTCTGTGAGTGCAGTCACCTTTGCCGGTTCTTCAGCTTTGAAGCAAGTACTTTTGTTTTCCACACGTCACCCAGGAGTTCATGCCTCCTCTGTCCTCTTTCCCAGTAGGTCTGGGGAACTGCCTACTGCCTTGGCTCCGTCAAGTTCTTCAACATACTCTTGGTTTCTGTTGCTTGCAAAAGGGTACTGAAGAGGAGAGAGCGGCAGTGATTACCCTTCCCAGGAGGCATCAAGGTGGGTCCCCCAGCCTGCATCAGACACAGGAGCCTGCCCTACAAAATGTCCCCTGTGAGCCTGGAGCCACAGCAGGAGTACTTACAGCCTTCTTTCTTAATGTATCTTCTGACAGACCAGTTAACTAAACTTCTAGTTTGTCTGTGAGAGTTTTCCCATTTGACGGGAGAGAGATGGACATTATTAGGCATTGACAACAAATTATTTCAATGGGCTTTTCTAGGGATGTAACTATCAGGTTAAAAAACAAAAAAAAGGAACTTTCAGGCAAGAGAAACTTCAACATTGGATAAGATAAAGTATTGTAAGATATATTCCAGTAAAAAGGTTTCTCTTCTGAAATCCATGAAATACTAAAAGAGAAATAAGTTAATTTTCTGTGGAGAAATTATGTGCAGAATTGAAGGGTCACCAGATGTGGTTTGATGTGCCACTTCTTTATTTGTTGGACTCGATGGTCTAAGCAGTCTTTTCCAACATAAATGATTCTGTGATTTATTGGACCAGTCGCTGAAATTCTTGTACCCTCTCACCTGCTAATGGTGACAAATCTATCAGCTGCCTGAGATATTTGGCAAACAGGTGGGATTCAGAATGAGGTCATTCTCACCTGCAGGTTTCTAAAGACACTGTTACCTATGGTGGTTAGTCTAAGGAGCACAAACGTACAGGGGAAAAGGGTTATACAGTGTTTTAAAAAGATTTTTGCTTGACCTAAGCAAAATGAAAAATTAGATAAGTAGAATCTGAAATAAAATTCTTTTCATGAAATTAAGCAAAGCATTTTCTTATATGTTTTCTCACTTTTTAGTAACATAAAATATCGAAGTACCATGTATTACCATTTATAATCATTTAAAGAACATCAAGTGAAATATTTGACACACAAACAGTCTCTCAGATGAATTTAATCCAAGTGGAATAGTTTCAAGAAGTATGATTTTCTTTTTTAGCAAAAGGACCATTAAGTCCAGTATATCCACATTTGCCAATTAAATTATTCACCAAGGGCCCAGTTAGTAACACAGACTCAAGGTGAGCACTTGCTAGAGCCAGTGAAACGCTTGCCAGAGCCAGTATTGGAAGGCTGATCCCTCAGGGAAGAGGAGGATTGTAACAAAGGTGCTGTGCTGAAAAACCTTCTTGAAGGAAGAAAAAAAAATCCAAACAAACATTCATGGGAAAGCCTCCAGGTACTTCTTGTAATTAGATACAAATTCAGTATCGTGTTCCAAAACAAATAAATAATTATCTTAATTGTTTCATTTGAAATACTGAAAAAAGCCCCAAACATCCAGTTTTTCACCAGGTTCCTAGGGTGTGCTAGTGAATGTGCAATACCTACTTATCCAGTCTGGCTGGAACTACACCTAAGCCACTGCTGTGTCACATGCTAGTCACAGAATTGGAAAGGGAAGCCTCCACAGAAACAGCAGTCCACAGTTCCAGCACAGGCAGACAAGCCACGAGTACCCGGCCATATCATTTATGCTGCCCATGTCTCCACCTCAGCCTTTCCTGCACTGTTACAACACACTGTATAGTTTTCAGTCTTTGGAAGAGATTGAAGTCTAGCATAGGTGATAGCTCTAGTGAAATCACTGCCGTCAACACCTGTTCCACAAATAACAAGTGTGCCTGGTTTCTCTTCTTGGATCACCTGATACTGTCTGACCTGAACTTCCATACAGGTACAAAGTTATCTTGAGAAACAATTAGCATCAGAGTACATGAGAATCATGTTAAGTAGCATTTATTTTTATTTAACATGTGCATTACATATTAAGCATATACTGATGAATTATTTCTGGTTTTGACCATGTCTGTCACTAGAGTTACACTGTCATGGAACCAGAGCAGTGAGGGGTTCATCAGTCTCATGAAACAATGTGCAAAAGGGTTAGGGTTAGGGTTAGCATGAACATGCTGGTTAGCATGAACAGAAGGAGCTGCTGCTCTAGTTCCACTAGATAATATTAATGTTTTGGTTTAGGTAATAAAATGCTTTTATGGAGGTCTCTCAATCACTCTGTCTTAGCACATGGAGTTTCAGATCACTCACTGGTCTTAGGGCACATAAACCACATTCCCTTACGGTTAAACTAAACCAGAGGACATCACTTAGCAGCACACTGAATGTATTCCCACTGCTAACGGACGTTTAGCACAAACTAGATCAGAGCTAGTCTGAGACAAAACTCCTGAAACACATCTGTTCGGAATGTTGTCTCTTTGGTATTGTTCCAATTGTGCTCCAGAAGTTGTTTACTTATTAGATACACAGATGTCTGGGTCACTGACATACATTAGATTGTTACTTGCTGAATGTGTGATTTTCTGCCACTCTGTCCATCACAGAGTCCAATTTCACACATAAGATGATTGTACATCATTTTAGATATGACTGTGTTTAAAGACCCTGTATTTTTTCTAGGAAGGTTCGCAAATTGTTTCCTTTGTTTAAATGACCTTGCAATATGACAGGTGTGCTCAGCTCCTACTGTCTAAGGCTTTTGCTCTGTGTGCATTTACTTACTGTTTTGGCTCTGAATTCACTTACAGACTGCATTCAATAACGGCTTACAGATAATGAGCAGACAATAAAAGCAAGGATAAACAATTGGGCATTCTATTGGATCAATAACAAATAGAAAAATACTATATAGAAAATTTCACCCTCTTTCCTTCAGACAATCACTTCTCAACTATCTCAGGACTGCTGACAGAACTTCTCTGCTGTGTTTGCTTAGGCAAAATGTGCCCAAGCACCAAATTAGCTCCTTTTCTCTCCTGGATATCAAAAAGTTGTTCTTTTAGCAGAGGTTTCGTTAGTATATAGTCCTACCTTCTGTAGTAGCAGAAGGGAGCTGGTTGGATCTGTGTCTCCTTCCCAGAATCACAGCAAAGAGAGCATCTTTGTCCACCATCAATGACTTGAAAGCATCAAATGTTTTCCTAAGCTAACACTTGCTCTTTGTTAAGACATGCAGTTGTGGTAGAAAGTCTATGACTTAAAGACATGGAGCCTTGAGTTTTAAATTAGTAGCTTATTATTACAGTCCTATTGTTAGTCATACATGGTAGTATTAGAGAAATACTATTGTATATTCTGACTTTGTTAGCAGTTCTAAACCCTGCTTTTGATTCTGTGTGGTGATAAAAACCATACAAAAGCTTGAAATGCAAATACATTAATATGTATATTGCTCAAAAGACTCACATCTTTTGCAGATGCAGGTTGTCTTATGTGCTGCAGTCATGATTGCTTCAGTATGAGTAGGATGCACTGTGGTAAAATAAATGTGCTATTTTTATTCAGTAGTTAATACTAGAGGTTAAATTTCAGAAGCTTAGTCTTGTGGTGATTGATATTTTCATCAGATTGTTACAAGTATTTTAGTACAAAACCACACTTTCTCAACAGACAAAATAAGCAGCTTTTCATCACCAAAACGAACAAACAAACAAACAAAATTTTACAAAAAGCAAAATTTTACCACTATGAAGTGTCCTGGAATAAAATAGCAAAAGCAGGGTGGTTAAGCCTGTAAATTCATATATTTTCTTACTTTATACTTAATGTTGTTTGAAATATAGTACTACGTAGGCTTGATTTACACCTAGAGCTAGGAATGTGCTCACATGCTACTGTTCTTTATGTATGGCTTTTGGCCTTGGCAAAAGCATCTGTTTCACATGGCAGAAAATTGGAATCAAACTGACTTGGTTTAAATTGGTTCATTATGTGCTAAGTAGTGGTTTGGAGATGTGGGTGTCATTGGAATGTTTTTCTTGTCTATGGAGAACTAGGAAATTAGCTAAAGTAAAGGTGGAAAATATTAACTAATGCCAGCAGCACTTGAAAAGAATGGCTGGAGGTGTCAGGTCTTCACTACATAAATCATGTCAGATTATTAGCTCGCTTTCCTGAAGTGCACCTGTAATGGAGGGGGTTTGATGAGAAATGGATTTTAAAAATATGTGAATGATAAATTAGAATATGCAACGTGCTTCATGTAACCACAAAGTTTAACAAACTTTGCTGTTAGCTCCACAGCAAATTTTAAGTGAAGCCCACTAATTTCTTGGGACTCATGAAGAAACTCAAATAAAAAGAACATTCCTGAAGGAAATATTTATTGTAATCAGCATTTCAGTAGTTCTGCAAAAGTGTTTTGCTGTTCTATGGGATATATGAGCTTTTAATGAAAATGTAGTTTTACAAAAAGTGCTCTTCAGTGGTTTGAATGGGAACTAAGGGGTTTTTTTGATATTCTGCTTTCATACCAGACTGACTAGGAATCACTGGAGAAATGGTGACTGCGGCTCTTCCCAGGAGGCTGGGAAATCTGGTTGTGACTGATCTCACAGCATGAACACCAAGCCTCTGATCTCTGACCACTAATGGGTCATCCATCAGGACATTGCCAGACACTGAAAACTCACCCTTAACAAGTGAGCCAGCTGGCCAGCTATCTGAGAGATGTTCTGAAAAACATGTGTTGTCTCACTGCAGAAGGGAAAAAACCCAACCTCCAGTTCAAAGATTGAGGCATCTATTTTTCTTTCCTAATTTTCACCTTAAAACATTTCAGTCTGAGGCAATAAATTCTTATCCACAGATCACATGATTACCCTTTGTCCAGGCCACTGTTTCTCTTCAGAAGAGATTGCAAATTAATTACTTGTTTGCTTTTGGCCTACCATGATGCAGAGCAAAAGCTGTTACCAGTTTCTTCTTCCTTCCAAAGCTGTTACTTTATCATACACAAGCACTCGACATAAGCCACAATTTATTTATGCACTCACATAGACCACTCATGACTCTGAGCAGCTCTCTGCTCCCTCTCCAAACACCCTCTCTGATGACTAATTCTCTGCAATCAAAACCCTCAAGTCTCTGGATACAGCTTTGCTCTCTCATCTAGTTTAGTTAAGCAAACACTCCTGGATGCCCAAAAAAATCCCAAAATATGTTGGGCATCAACAAGAAGGATCCTGATGGCAGAGGACATTGTTTTGCCAGCTAATAAAACCTTGTAGTGCTGCACACAGAGTCTGTCTCTGGAGCCTGAGAGGGATGTAATATAGTTGGAAAACACATAAAAAGGAAAGCAAAATGCTTTGATTGGCAGAGCATAGTCTTAGCAGAAGAGTCTGGAAGGATTGTGACTCTGATGCAGAAAGGAGAGAGCTCACGGATGATATGACACATCAACAAAATCAGAAAGGTAGTGAATAACTTGGATGTCAGGATCCTGTTCGGTAAATCTCACAATGCTAGAGGTACAGGACACTCCATGAAGTTCACAGATCACGTTAAGTCAGATGAAAAGGTGTTCATTTGCAGTGCACACAGTGAACTTCTGGAACTTGTTGCCAGAGGAGGGTGAGAAGGCAGGCAGTACTAGCAAGGCCTCAAGCAAGGCATTAGAGAAATTTGTGTGTAATATCTATTATCTGTATATGGGCACTAAAAAGATGAGGCAGGAATCACTCCTTGGTGATGCTGGGGAAGAAAAGGAATGGGTTCAAAGTGTGCAAGCTCTCATGCTCTCCCCCAAAATAGCACATTCCCTTATGGATAGACACCCTGAAAAGTGTCCTGGAGCTGTAGACAGGCTGCCAACGTTTAGCAGGGTCCTTGAAAGGTTTCATCGATAACACAGTCTGCAACACAGAAACAAATATCAGAGGTTATACCTTTCTAGGGCATAGGTGGAAATCGTTTGTTTTCCTGGTCACAACTGTGATAAGTACTTTTGTTGAGCACTGTCTCTAGAGGAGAACTGTTGTTCTGCTCCTCTGGAGACATGGCTTTGGTCATACCATAGAGGTGCCATTCTAATACAGTGTCACCATTGTTGTTGTACCTCTACATATCTCCTGACATTGAAACACACTGAATTCAGCTAATGACAGCCACATGGTTGTCAATGATCTGCTGGCCTGCAAGGTTTGAAGACATAGGCCAAATGAGGGTGAAGCAGCTGCCAAGTTTTATCAGCTAACTGAGAGCCCTCAACAAATTAGAGGACTGGGCAATCACCAACCAGGTGAAGTTCAACAAGAGAAAGTGCCAGATTCTGCATCTGGGTTGGGGCAACCCCGGATATATGGGCAGGCTGGGGAATGAGATGCTGGAAAGCAGTGCCATGGAAAGGGACCTGGGGGTCCTGGTCAATGGCAAGCTGAATCTGAGTCAGCAGTGCCCTGGCAGCCAGGAGGGCTAACCATGTCCTGGGGGGCATCAGGCAATGGTCGAGGGAGGGGATTGTCCCGCTCTGTTCTGCACTGGGGCAGCCTCACCTTGAATACTGGGTGCAGTTTTGGGCACTGCAATATAAGAAAGATATTAAGTTCTTAGAGGGTGTCCAAAGGAGGGCAACAAAGATGGTGACGGGTCTTGAGGGGAAGCTGTACGAGGAGAGGTTGACATCACTTGTTCTGTTCAACCTGGAGAAGAGGAGACTGAGGGGAGACCTCATTGCAGTCTATAATTTCCTTGTGAGGGGAAGAGGAGGGGCAGGTACTGATCTCTTCTCTGTGGTGACCAGTGACAGGACACATGGGAATGGCTTGAAGTTGTGTCAGGGGAGGTTTAGGTTACATATTAGAAAAAGAGTCTTCACCAAGAGAGTGGCTGGGCACTGGAACAGGCTTCCCAGGGAAGTGGTCACAGCAAGCCTGGCAGAGTTCAAGGAAATTGTGGATGATACTCTCAGGTACATGGTGTGACTCGTGCAAATAGTCCTGGGCAGGGACCAAGTCGGACTTGATGATCCTTGCGGGTCCCTTCCAACTCAGCATATTCTGTGATTCTCTGGTTTTGGCTCAATCAGTTGTACAATGGGAGAGGTGTAATCATGTCAATCATTTTGCTTCATCACTCAGAACTTTGAATTCATCCCCAGCTTGGTTATTCTGGTGGTAATTCTGGAAAAAATACATATAAGCAAATAATGAGAAAAAGTAATTTGTGCTGTTTTGTTTCCTTTTTGCTCACATATAGTCTCTGGTGACATACTGAAGAAGGTGTTCAGTCCCTTAGGTCTGAATTACCAACACTTAATTTAGTAGCTCAATTTGTTTCTTAAATCAGGAGTGAAAGTGAACATGATTCGTTCAGTGCTTAAGGCAAGTGGCCAAAGAGAAGGGGCACAGAAACACTGCTGATATGCACCCACCAATGACTGGCAGTATCCTGGACTCAGAGATAGCAGTCTGTGGCTCTGGCATCAGGAAAATAAATCTGCTGTGTTCATGTGAAAAACTAGGTCCTGCCCCCTTCCCTACATCAACTGGGAAACAACTTCCCTACATCAACTTCCCTACATCAACATGCTCTGTATTGGACAGTGGCAGCTGTATTGGGTTGAAAAAACAAACTCAGGGCAAATGTAAGGATCTCCACACAAAATGCAACTGCTTGCTGATACACCTTGGGGACATAATGATTTTAAAAAAAAGAGCATGAATAGCATAATAATTGCAGAAGCTAAGCTAAGTAGCTACCTCCAATATTTTTCTCACAATTGTAGGGATATGAGACAGTCTGTAAGAAAAATTGCTGAAGAATTTTTTCATCCCCAAAACACCAAACTGAGCAACAGTGTCATAGAACAGAGAAATGCTGAAGAGCCACATCTCTCAAGAATTAAAATAAAAAAATAACATTAACCCAAATGAGGGAGTAAGAAGATATTTTGAGGATTCATGCATATTGTGGCAATGAGTGCAGTTCCCTCTTTTGAAGCAGGAAGCTGTACTTTTATTTGATGTTATACCCTGCAGCAAATATGAAAATACCTTCATTTCCTGTTCGGTGAGCAAAGGCAGAAAATAAAAGTTAGTGTCTGTGGGCTGAACTGTGTTATTCTGAGTGTGAAGATTTGTCAAAGAACATAGAATAAGCACTCTTCAGCTTTATGGCTTTCTTCCCTACTAACAGCTGGTCAGTCACAGGTGCTGGCAAAACCCCCACCAATCTACTGAAATGTACTGGGGAGGGCTTTGTTATTTTATCACCACATTCAGAGAGTTCCTAATTTGTTATGGTTTGAAGTGCTCCTTGCGAATATAGTGAAAATAAGAAGAGCTCCAGAAGGAACTTGAATAAACACTTGAACTTATTTGCAAATGCAACAGCTAAGGAAACAATCAGGCAATATCTGTGCACAGAGCACACTGTCTGGGATGAAATTTGATTATAGTTTCACTTTCTTGCCATGCTATCCCTCTACAAATACAGTTATAGAATCTCTGTCCTGTGGTACATACCAGAGGAGCAGGTAGAGCACTGAAATAAATGCGTTTTTAGAAGAGTGTCTGGGAACTCAAGAAAACCCTAGGACAAATAATAAAGCAGTCGTTTTACTACTGTGGGACATCCAATAACCTTTGTGATGCCAGCACCTTTCCCCAGAACCTTCCTGAAAACTGGAGCACTAGTGAGCACTTGGCTCTCACAGTAACACTATATGGGAGGCCAGGAAAGCAGCCGTGAGGCATCTGAGATAGCATTGGAGAATGTCTCCAGCATTAGACAAAAATCACATTTGGAGATACTCTCTTAGTAAAGAACATCAGGCTATACTCACAAAATACCTATTTCAGACAGTGCCATTTTTGGGGTGGACCACAGTCACAGGCAGGGAGGGAAGCAGAGATTTCCATTATTTCATTGTGGTGTCAGACAATACACTGGGGAGTTCGTTTTCCAGAACTTTTGCCTTTGCAGCCTAATCAACATTTGCTGTGCAAGGAAGCTAATAACTTAGAGGTTTGGTTTTGATCAGTTTGAAGTTTGAAAGATCATAGTTTTTTGTAGGGTAGAGGGCAGAAAAGGAGGTTTTCAAGGAAAAAAGTATATTGCAAAGTAAGCAGCTAAAATGATGAAAGACTGAAAATAGCATGGATTCTGGTATCCCTGACAAATCTGCTCTTACCCTATGTCCAGAGTAGCAATATAAAACAAGCTATTTCAATTAGCTAGCTCTTAAAGCAGAAATATTTTTTCTTAAAGACAGATACTGTATGAGGCACTGCATTGGAAAAAACAAAGGTTATTTGTCTACGCTGATGAAATTCTTTTCTGTCTACTGAACAAAACTTGTGGCATTATTATTAGATGGTATTCCGCAATGTTTTTTTCTAATAGCATTAATAGCCCCAATTTTGCCAACATTTGACATTTTTGCCTGTGCTCTTACCTAAATATTTGCAGGTTTTAGATCTGTGTTCCTCTAAGGCTTTTGGTAGTTCTCTGTGCCTTTTTTTTCATTTACTCCAGTAAAACATGCAACAAGTAGTGGTTTCTGGAGTTACATTTTTTCCAAATGGGTTCCAGCTTCTCCTGACTTATCAGATTCAAGAAAGGAATGAGAGATAAGTGCAAAGTGAGGGCAGGGAGGTGAGAATAATGTAGCCTTAGGAAACCCAAGGCTTTGTTCCAGGTCTATGTAGTAAGACCGACAGTATGAAGTGGAAGATGAAGATCCGTCTTGAGGTCTGAGTGACAAACAGCACAGAGGTATCTCCCAAGATGTAGTATGCTCTCAGAGCCTTTGAGGAGATCAAGAGCCATATATTACTTGGCTGCCTATCTGCTGTTTTCTGGGTGGCAGTGGATGAGATCTTGCTGAGGCCTGTGAGAACGATTAAATGCAACCGTAGGCAGAAGATTGCAATGATAGAGATAATCTGGTCCCTAAGGTAAGCTTGGTGGCCTCAGCTAATTCAATTTTTTGGCTGCTTTCCTTGTGGCAGAAATCCTAGGAGAAACTTGCCTTCAACAGCAGCTTGATTCACAAAAGGTGCGAAGTTTTTCCAGCTATGAGTAATTTCATGTAAAGTTGTGGGTGCTTGCACCTCTGTAACTCAAGCCTTACATGTGATGCATGAAGAATCTTCCACATTCAGTTTCTCGTTATCCAGGGGCATAAAAGTAATTGAAAGAGGGGAGAAAAAACAACAAACACGAACTTCATAAACATTAATTAAAGTCCATCATCAGTATCTAAGCAGCATCATAGCGTAACAATATGTCAGTTGTCACTTTGTAGCATGCAAGTTTTATTCCCAAATTACCCCAGTAACCTAAATACGAAAGGCAAAATGCACAAAGAATATGGCCATCTGGAATACATAATGTGGAAAGATCTGCAATGCATTACATGGTCTGGAAAGTGGCTGGTCGAATTCCAGAGAGCTAAGATAGACTTCAAAGTCTGGCCGCACATCAGTGAAACTGCTGATCAACTCAGATATTTAAAGTGGGTGTAGATGAATGAATTTATTACATTTTTTATCTGTTGCATTCATATGGGAAAACATGTCTATGGACAGGTTCTCTGTTGATTTCATGCTTGCTTCTTTTATTTTAACTGTATACTATATTTTCAAAATTTTATATCATATTGCAGTTTTACAAAAAGAGTATTTTCCTGTAATTTATAGTGCCATTGTACAAGAGAGGAAAAAAAACACAAAAAAATCCCAACCAATTGTAAAGAGTAAGGCATGACTCCAATACCTTAAAAAAAAAAAGTGCAATTTTAATTTAAAAGTCATGAAATACAAATCAAGCTGGGTTTCCACCTTTGCTCTGTTTTTAACTAAACCCAAAAACATCCATCATTTGGGATTTGTCATATGTTTAATGCAAACAGCTTCCTTCTAGATTAATTGATATATCTGACTCTTATTTACCCAGACTTCCAACCTCTCTACTTTTTGTTGTAGAAAGGGAAAGAAAGATGAAGCCATATACTTCATTATTTTCAGGTCTTCATCCTAGAATCATGTGCATCAGACCCAGGATTTGATGTGTTCAAGGCTTATTTTAGTGAGTCTATGAATGAAACCATGAATCTCCAAACTTCGATCATCGCTACTGAGAGAACTGGGTTATTCTCCTTTTCTTGTTCCTCTATTAAATGGTGGTTTTATTACAAGAGCTCATATAAACCATCGTTCACTAGGCCCTCCAAAACTAAAACTACTCAAACTAAGCATGATCCTACTATTTTACCTAATATTGACCTAATTTACTGATTTTAACTATGAGTCATAAATAGATTATTTTTACTATAAGGTACAAAAATTCTGGCCATGACTGTTTTTTTGAGTTAGCTAGATCATGTTAGCTTTTATACTGAATATTCTTCACTACGCTGTTCAAAGTTTCCTGTTTATACAGTGCAAGTGTCAAGTAAACTGCTTGGAAAGTTGGTTTAATTGACTTTAAATTATTCTGCAATACATGATAGAAATTACAGTGTAATACATGCATAGTACTGGCTGCAGTGAAGTAAGAGAACTGTCCAAGGGAAATACATTTGCAAGTAGGTTTTTAACATGTTTACCTTCCCCAGGCCTGTAACAAAATTCCAGTTTAGTTCATGCAGATTTCTATTCTTCAGCTAGACTAGCACTCACCCAGGAAGATGCAGCAAAATTCCTTCAAATATTGTCAACAGCTACATCAAAAAATACAGCACAGCAGAAATTGCACTCCTTCTTAAAACTCTCTTTTCCCATTCAGGAAGATAAGAAACTATCTCAAAATTGTACTGACCTTGGAAGACAAACTATTTTCTCCACAACCTTTTCCCAAGCCATTAATGGAGTTACTGAGGAAGATGGCTATGTTTCTGTAAGGGGAATGTGTTTGAGGACTGCTAGCTGCAGTTAGAGTGGACTTCAGGCAACTGTGACTATAGATCACTCGATTATGGCAATTACCATCTCCCTGCCAGGGGCCTTCCTCCTCTCTGAAGCCTTTTCAGTGGTGCATTCTTTACCAAAGCCTCAAAAGCTGAGGTCTGAGGTGATTTACATCATTCTTGCCAACATCTTTGAAACATCCATAAGGACAATCCCGGTGGACATTTGACTCATCAGCTTCCTGTTTCTCCTGAAACCCAGATGTAAGAAATAATCTACTATGGCTGAAGAAAAAAGGAAAAAAAAAAAAAAAAAGGAAAAAAGTTGGCTGAGCATTTCAAAACCTTCACACACCACGGAATTTTGGGTGTCATTTTCCTCATGTTTCGCTCATACCTTTAAAAGAAGACGAAAGGAAAACATGTACTTAATCAAAATCCCTGCTGTACTTCCTAAACCTATGTGTTTTGCAGATGGGAAGACTTAGAAGTCAGATTGATTGTTAATCAATGTTAAATAAAGAAGAGCATCTGCTTCATGTAGTCAAAATGTGCCCTATAGTTCCAGTCATCTGACCCAGCTCTGTTGGCATCACTGGTACTCGGTGATAGGGAAAGTGTAGTGATAGCACAATGCACACCACCTCAGCAAAGTGGGACCCTATAGCTTTAGAAAAATTATCTAAAACTCAAGACCTCATTTACCACATCTTGGCACAAGACACTGCATGAAGGGAGTAAATCTTTGTAAAATACATAAAAATTTCTTCTTCATTGTAGCAACCGATCCATAAAAACCAACTGCTAAAAAAGCTAACATTTCCAAAACGACTGCAGATGGTATCTAAGCTTTGTTGTCTGGTTGCCATCTCATTGTCTTTTAAGCAAAGGAGTGCAAAACCAAAAATGGCCTGGGTAATTGGCTGGAACACATTGATCACCTGTACAACTTGCTATTTGCAAGTGAAGGGATTCCTATTTGAATGGAAGGAGTGGAGCTTTATTGGCCTTGAGGAAAGACTAGTAGCTATGAGTACATTGCCATGTTCTGTTACAGTTGTTTTCATGCTTGAGAAAGCAAAATTTCAAAAACCATAAAAACAAGGTGTTTTAAGAACTATGAATAGAGAACAAACATAATAGTTGATATGAACAATGTATCAGTAAGTCAAGGGCTAACTTTTTGTTAAGTCATCCAGAAAAAATGCAAATTATTATGATATTTACAAAAATACAGGTTGGCTTTGAGAATGAACCATCCAAGGAAATGTTTCCTAGATAATTAGTTTACAAGAAAAATAATTTAACTGACTGTAAAAAGGTGTGAAAAGCATACTAAACTAAGAACAATAACACAAACCTATGTTCAATGATGTTCTAAAGAGTCTGAAGTATACTGGATGTAGCTGCTTTGAGAAGCTGTTTGGAACTTAGGTCAAAAGATATGGCTGTTTAGATAAAAGTTGAGAATTGTTCCAGTTAATTATAATGGGATTTGTCTTTAAGGCCTCTCCAGTCCTACTTTAGAAATTGGACTACAGAGGGCTGTTTAACAGAAGCACAATATTACACCCCATTCTCAAAGAAAGTGCTAGCAGGTAAGAGGGAAAGATGATGCAGGTCTGAAGAAACCTCTCAAAACTAAGGCCTCTGTTGCAGAGTCTCTAGGACACAGTAGTCTTTGTTTTCTGAGCATTTTCTGGCAGGCCAAGGCTTTATTTTGGCAGATATTACCCCAGTAAGTTTGAGGGCAAAGTAAAGCTTTGACTTTCCTACCAGATATCTACTGCATATTAAGAGCATACTCAGCCTTGTCTATGCTTGTTAAAACATATTATTACAAAGGTTCTAGAGTAACTTTTAGAGTCAATTTATGGATCCTAGCTACAGATCTTTTTAAGATCTTAAAGTATTCCAGATTACCTTCATGGCCATTTAAAAGAAAGAAGGGGAGGAAAAATCGGCTGTATCCTCTCCTTGCTAACAAACCAAAAATTTCTGCATAGCAGACGGCAAAAAAACCCCTGACCCTACTTCATCTTGGGGCGGGGGGTTGGTGGCGGGGGGGTGTAGAGCATCTTACTCCCCCTTCCCAGGAGCTGCAGCTTCTAGCACTTTCCTAACACAGCTGTGGGTTTTGAAGCAAAACTCTGTGTTATGAAAATTAGGAAGGGAGGCAAGTGTGTAGTAGAAAAAGTGTCCATATATAAAAGAAATACATTAAAGCTATCACTAGAAGGAGAAAGGGAGAGCTTGAGAAAAGTCCGAAGTTACTCATCTGAGGTGTTTCTTGGGTTATAAGGTCTTGCATGTCTTAAGATCATCACATTTGGCAGTCAATCACGACCAAGCTTGGCAGTCACTTTTTACTGAAAGTCTGAAAGCAGGACACTTATCTGTTGGGTTTAGTTTTATATGTATGCCTTTCTCTTTCATCTTCCTCCCCTCCTTCATGTTTTTTCTATTCTCGTTTAAATGTTACAATTTTTAAAATGTTCTAATAATCCTTTGAAGCATCCAATTTCCTCTTTGCCAATCTAAACCAAAACACAGACTATATTCCATTTGACTGATGTTTTACCATGAGAATGTTTTGTATCTCTGCTTGCATGCACACACACACAGACACACACAGACACACACAAAACACACTTCAAAAACATACCAATTTATAACAAACCTGAAAGCAATCTTCAGCCCAAATTTTTCAGGAGCTCATTCAGGGACTTACTTAAAGGCAGTAGGAGGAATATTCCTTGTGTTCACAATTATTTAATGGAGAAACATCTACATTGTTTTCAGAGTACCATCCAGCAGGAGATTGTGTGTCCCACTAGAAAACTAAGTTTTTTTTGAGAGCCACTGATGATGAAAAGCTGTACTTATTTTGCCATGCAAAATGCGATTTAATGTGTACTCCCCTTAGGAGGTGACATGGAAAAAAGACCTAAAGTTTTCTGATCTAATGCCCAAAATATATTATATTTATTTGCTTTATATATTTTAATGGGAAGAGTTCTTTTGAAAACGTGCATGTTTAGACATAAAAGAACCCAAATAATTTAAAATAATTATCTTGTAAATGTCAGTTCTTCATAAATGAAGCAGTGAAACATATAGACCAGGGGCAGGGAGACATTGTTGAGCAGGTACCCATTTTGTAAAAGTGCATTTCAGCAGCAAATATTTAAAAAAGTAAATCCATTATTTACATCATTGAAGGGATATTATCTTTCTATGGCTGCTGGCCATTTCTTGTCTCCTTTGGTTGGTTTCAAGGAAAATCCTGGTGCCATTATCATGGTCTCTCGGCATTCTTGCAATGACTAACCTCCACGTGCTTCTCCAGTCCCCCATCCTAGGCAAGAGCTATGCAATTTCCTGAGCCCACAGTGACCCAGCAGGATGAATGTCCAGAAGGGAAGAAACGGTAGAGCCTGGAAAACCCTGTGAGAGTTTAATTCTTCTACACTCTTTTTCTGTGGTGTTTTCCTTTGCAGTCTGTTGGATAAATGAGAAAGAAGTTGCAGAGCAATGGGGAGCTCATTTGTACAGAACAAAACTGTCAGATTCTACCTGTATATAGGTGATTTTATGTAAAAACCCCCATTTTTTTCTGTCTAATAGAAACCTGCAAATTCTCTAGCAACTTGTTTCTGTCTCGAGTAAAGCAGTGACAAATTTTGTTATTTTTTTCTGATTTATAAAAGGCTCTCCTGCAGCACAGTCAGTACATGACATGAAGCATTTTAACCCAAGCAGTATGCTGCTCTTTTCCCAAAAAACAGCCAGTAAGATACCCATGATGCTTTTTCTTCACAGAAAGGGAAGGTTGCTGGGATATAAGAAGAGAACAAAAAAGGAGCACTTCTTCCAGATAACTCACGTTCAGTCCCTGATGAGTTTTCCTTACTTCTTTCCTCAGGAAGTCCCAGCTTGTCTATAGACAAAAAGAAATACACAGGGAAAGCTATGTATTCGGCTGAGCATAACACACCTGCACTCTCCCGTCCTGCATTCTAGTCCAAAAATTATTTGGCAGAAGGCTTACTAACCATTTTTTGTTTTTTGTATCCAGCTTTACAAATGATACAGGGAATAGTGAAGCCCAGACTCCAGACTAAACGAAGAGAATCAGTAAATACATATATATATCTTTCTTGATATCTTGTTGAAGAATAGTCACTTTTGTCCCCAGAAGTTCACAAAGATGCTCTGGGATCCCAAGAGTGAACTTGGTGCCCAGGCACAATATCATGTGTTTTCTGATCATCAGTCAAAATCTGAAAGCTATATATAGCTTTACAGGAATTGTGTGTAGCTAAGAATATTTCTAAAATGTATAGATTTTCTTTACAAGAAATGTGTGCAATTAATATTTTCAAGATATATAACTTTTCATTGTCCCTATACTCTTCTGAAAATTGCAGTCTAGTGGAAAAATTAAAAATTAATGCAATTTTAGCTGTAGCATTCCATTCTACATGAATGCACAGGAGAAAATTCAGCTTCCTAGGTGTGCTTTCTATGGATAGAAACAGAACAACCAGTGCTTTAAAGCCATATCATCCTATATGATATGAAAGTAGCTTAAATAACTTTTTGGCTCTGAAATTCTGTTTACTTTGTGAACCCAAGTAAATTTATCAGCAAGAGACAGAGTATAGGGAAAAAAGAGACTGGTATAAATCAGAAAAGAACTCTGTAGCAAAGACCTCTTTCACATAGATAATATGACACAAATAAACTAAACTTGTGAAAAGATATTCCTAGCCTCATGCTATTCATCAGAGACAGGAGAGCTATTTTAAACTGCTGACTTTCAAATAATAATGCCATTAATAAATATTTTCTTAATAAAACCTCAGTTAAGCAAAGATTTCTCAAAGCATCCATTCACTAACAAATCCTACCAAAAAGTTCTAACATTTAAATTAAAGATTTTATGATTGTAAGCAGATTCCACAGGTGAAGCAGATTTTTAATTTATCCGTGTAGTCCACCCCATTTGGGCTCAACAGGGTACTACATAAAAGGGACACAGGTGCACAGAGATTTGCTCTTCTTGTAGTACTTACTGTATATGTAGTAGTTACCATATAAAACATTTATCTTCTGAAATGAGTGAGTGTGGGGTTTATTTGTGAAATTAAGAGTCTTGCTGGAGCTTTTTTTTTTTTTGGTATAATATTGGCTCCTTCTGTCATGATTAATGGGTTAGTATGTTGGCATAAGGTATTGATCAATGCACAAGTGTGAGACCAAACCTGAGCTGCTGCTTGGGTTGTGCTGCATGAAATAAATTCCAACCATGCTTCAGTTATGATCCCTTTCTTCCTTCAAAGAGCTATGCAGCAGCCAAGTTTATCACAAGCTTGGAAAAAAACCCTGGATTTTACTGGCATATGAATCCTAGGAAACAACAGGTCCTTGATTCTGTTCCCTTCATGTAAGTGTGCAGCGCTTCTCTCTTGGGACAGTAGGGTACAATGTTTTAAATAATATAGGTAATTCAAGGTATGTTTCTCACTGTAGTTATTGGGCTGTTTCTTAAATGAGAAGAGCAGTTCTTCAGGCAAAACTCTGATAAACAAAAGAGTGAAGTAGAAATGCAATTCAAGGGCTTTTGACATAACTGATAAATGCTTTTTATATTCCTGTATTTCTGCCAGGTATGGTATTAAACATTCTCTAGTTGACACTGGCTACAGGAATTTCAGAAATGTAATAAACCCATAGTTTTGCAGTGAAATCACCCGTGGTGTGAGCAGAGTTTTGAAAACTGATGGATTTACCTGCTGTATGGAAAAGCCCAAACAGATCTGCTTTGTGGATTTTCAAATGTGTAAAATACTTTTTCTGTTCCAATGTGTTTTTCTAAAAATCTGTCTATTTAAAATTCATTCAGGATGATACAAAATGCATTAGCTTCTATATGCTTGGGACTATGCATTTAAAATACATATGCATGTTTCTAAGTGAGCTTCAGAATACATTGCTGTTCTTTGGCTGATATAGAATTAGCCAATTAAATGACAAAAATTAATTTTTTACTGTCTTTTTTTTTGCAGATGAATATCTCCATGACAAATAGGTATAAGAAAACAATATATTACTAAATTCTTCCATTGCTTACCCTATTGTGAACATCTAGTTATCACCAGATTTCTTATGTGAATGCATGGAGTATCCCAAGTGTAGAAACCTACAAGTATCTTAGGAAAAGCAGTTCACACACTTTGATAAGTTCATATTTATAAATTTAAAATGTTCAAGGAGAATTAATATTTTAAAGACAGTTTGTGGGTTGCTTAAGGAATTTTTGTGTGCAAATATTGCCCAATAAGGAGAGTAAAAAAATATGTGCTTTCCAGCTAAATGTACCCAATAAACCCTAAAGGACGCAAAACACATCTGGCTTCAGATTTTGCAATGCACACCATAAATGAATTTTGATTAGTCACAGGTTTGCAAATCTACAAAGCAAAGTTGCCTCCAGTGTCTCTAAATGTAGAACCTGCTTGCCATATTCTGCTGGAGACCCTGCAAAATTTGTATTTCACCAGCTTTGTGAACTCTTTTGTGGCTGTATGTGAACTATACTTTGATTTTTGTCTTGCTCAACATAAAGCACAAAACAAAATTCAAAGCTAAAAATTCTGTATAGGCAGAAGCAGGAGAAAATTGTAATTTGAAAAGCAATGGCTCCACAGTCCAATTTGCATAGGACTACTCTTTTGTTTTTATTTGCCCTTCAGTACATGAACAATTTGTATTTTGAAACTCAAGCACAAACACTGGAATCAGGATTTAAAGAATGAGGTTTTAAAAACCTCTTGCATCCAAAAGCTGCTCAGATCTGTATCACTGTAACTAGCATTTTCATTTCATTTGTCATAAGGAAACAATCTCAATCCAGTACTTTGTTATTGCTCCAAGACTGTCAGAAGAGATTTTGGTCCACATCTGGATATACAGAGGTGATCTCAGTAGAGAGGGATAAAATATTGAATAGTAAGAAGGCAGACATGAGAAAAGAGAAAGCAAGAAGAGGAGAGTGCTTGGAAGTAGGTCTCGCTGTCAGAAAGTGAATATCTAGTCATTCTCTTCCTGATGCTCAGTAAATAAAGTAAACATTGTGTCCATCAGAGCCAGAACTTCAGTGTGACTTTCCGTTTGCTAAGAGAAAGACAAGATTTGCCCATAATGGTTTGTGCGCTTGAATGCAACTGAAATAAATAAGCAGAGGAACTTTCTGGCATACAGAGTCTCCCAAAAGAGACAGAAAGCTGTAGGAAGTATGGGAAACAGAGGCCAAAAACCACCTTTGGTTTCTTGCTTTACCTTATCTATTCTGGTTCATCTTTCTGAATGATCTTGAAGAAATGATATGTGTAACCCATTTTGTGATGTTTCAAACATGTCCAGATGTCAGCCCCCAGTACCAGAGCAAGGAAGTCTGTTTATAGGGAAATGTGATAGCTGCAATTTATGGTCTGACAAAGTCATTTTAATAACTGATTAGTGAGTTAGTGGGTTTCTAGTACTTTGCTTCTACTAACCACTTTTCTTCCATCAATTGAGATGTCTCATTTTACGACTTTGAGAATTCTCAGGACAATGCTAGAAGGCA
Organism: Cephalopterus ornatus; assembly: GCA_013396775.1. Classification (NCBI taxonomy): domain Eukaryota; kingdom Metazoa; phylum Chordata; class Aves; order Passeriformes; family Cotingidae; genus Cephalopterus; species Cephalopterus ornatus. The sequence continues at coordinate 23,423 of VZRE01009220.1, forward strand.
AATGAACTAAGAGCAGCTAATAGAGTTGGATTTTAATTTAAACAAGTACAAATACAATTACTATATATCCTTGCTAGAAATTTACCTTTCAAAGCATGAAAATCACCACTAAACTATGCTGTTCTTTCCAGTGTTTGGGCAAATTAAAAAGTTCTTGACAACTCCTTTCATAACTGGAAAACATCTGTCAGAGAAGTTTGGCCAAAGCAAACAAGCACTTCCACGGTCCCTCACTGCATCAGTCAATATAACAACAACAACAACAATAATATTAATAATAATAATAACAAGGAGATGCTAATGATAGCAGATGTTGAGCTCCTATCTTTGGGTTTGCACAAATAAGCAAATGAGAAGATCCAGTCGTAACACGTTTGAGGAGGCTGCAATTGTTTTGCACAGCCTTGTTGCATAACCAAGGCCATTAAAGTCATCTCCACCTGAAATACTCTGCCACAGGTTTGAAGTGTCAAAGAAGGGAGTTTGAGTTGGAAGACAAGGACAGGGCTCAGATCTGAAACAGTGGAAGAAGTAGGATGAAAGAGACAACTGAAGAGCAAAAAGAAGGGGCAGGACTCTTCATGTAGGATGACACTATGCTGCATAGATATGCAAGGGAGTATAAGCATGACAGCTGCATGATGACTGGTTTGTCAGGGTCCACATAAGAGGTGAGAGACACACTGTGACTGCAGAGCACACAGAGAAGAGCCAGTGGAGAGTTCAGCCCACACAGTTACTGTGGGCACCTCTAATGCCATTTCAGATTCATAGGCCAGGGTGTAAAAAGGGTGTTGATCCTGTTCTGTGCAGGCAAGGGTGGACCAGGAAGTCTGGATACCCCTGCTACTGGTCGACTGGGTCACGAGGCAAAGGACTCAGAGCCGACGCGTCTGAGCAGATGTGCTCTTCCCAGTAGTGGAGCAACCCTTCCTGAGAAGTTTCTTAGACAACATGACTTTCTGACTGGGGAAACTGCATGAGCCTCATCACAAAGATTCTATTTTGCTGTGTGGTAATTGGACCCAGGCTCATGCAAGGTGGGTGGGTGTTCCGGAAAAAAACTCAATCTCATCTCCCTGAAAGAGTAGAGAAAGAGAGACTTGCTGGGAGTTAAACTGAGTTTTCAATACTCAGGGATGCAAGGAGGGCCATCAATGAAACCTTTACGTTGGGCTTCTGGAGGGCAGATTTTGGCCTTTTCAGAAGACTAGTTCAGAGTGTACCCTGGGAAACTACCCTTGAAAACAAAGAGGTCCAGGAGGGATGGACATGCTTCAAGAAGGAAGTCTTGAATGCACAAGAGAAGGCTGTCCCAGTCTGCTGAAAAGCAAGCCAGTGGGGAAGACGACTGGTCTGGTTGAACAGGGAGATTTCAAAGGAAATTAGGGTAAAAAAGAGAGCCTACTGGTT
>VZRE01009223.1:0-13194 GCA_013396775.1 Cephalopterus ornatus
TCTTCTGTTATTTGCGAGCATATGTCGGTGGTTTCCTTCCTTTCAGGGAGCTGGTCTTCTCCCAGGTGACCCCAGAACTCTGCTACCAGCGGAGAAGGTGGAGGGGGGTCCCCGGCAGTGGTTTGAGGCTCCGGGCAGGGATGGCGAGGTGCTGTATTGCTCACTGTGCTGCTGACACTCCGTAAAATAACTCTGCTGCTTCCTCTGGGAGATCTGTCTGTCTTTTTGGATCTCAGGCTGGGAGCTTGCCTTGCAGAGGTGTTTTGTTCTTAGTTGCCACTCGGAATAGGAAGAAAAATGAAAGATCTTTTAAGAGAAAACAGTAGAAATGTGAAGACCGGGACGACCCAGGGTAAAGATCTCAGACTTGGCTGCTTCTTTTGTTGAAGGCGCTTTTTTGTAGGAGCTCGTTTGTGTCCTGACGATAACTGGGGTAAAAGTCTCTAAAAGCTTTTCTGTGTTGAATTTGGAGAATATCTGTGTTTGTTCTGACTGTGTGGGTGGTGTGAAGTTGGAGAGCCGGGATGGGGCAGAGTGGGGCTGTCTCAGTCCATCAGGAAGGGAGGGAAGGGGCACAGTCCTGCCTGTGGCCTGTGCCCAGGGAGAGGGGACTGCCAGAGCATCTGCCTGGCAGAGACACGTGGTCTGATGCCTGTTGTATTGAGAAAGACTTTTTAGTTCATTTTTCAATTAGTTCATCCATTCAGCTGTGAATCCAAGCTCCTGGGGTTTTTAGCTCCTGATATTCCGGGATCAAGTCCTGTGAGCATTATCAGGCCTTGGCTCCAGGACGTTGGAAATAAAAGGCCATAAAAGTGTTACCTGTGGCACGAGCAGTGCAGATAAGGGGCATGAAATGCTGGTTAATCTGGGATGGAGGGACATGTGGCACACGGAACGTCTGGGTGCTGCTGCAGGTGAGTTTGGTGTCGGGGTGGGGGGGTGATGAGTGTTTTGTTTGCTTTCTGATGCCTGAGCAGGTGTGGCCAGGAGCAGCTGCAGGCTCCGATAGAGCATTCCCTTCTCCTTTTTATTTGTGAGTCACAAACTTGCAGGATTCAGTTCCCTTTGCTCTCTGCTCACTGAGCTGCTGCTGCTGTGGCAGGGCAGCAATGAAGGACTTTTTGGTAACCTACATAATTCTCCCCATGAGATGGGATGACTTCAGAGTGGCTCCCTGCGGTAAATGTTTTTCCCTGATTTGGCTGGGTCCCCTTAACTGGCTCCAGCGAATGGCAAGGAGTTTGGAAAGCTCTTTTCTTTTTTATTCCCTAATGTTGATGTATTGCAATGCAGAGGGAAGGTCGTAGAAAGGCTCTCATGTATCCGTGGAGGAGTAGGGATCAAGTGGGTGACCAGCTGAGAGTGGCACAGAAAATCTACTCCAGGGACTGGAAGGAAGCTGCGAGTCCTGACTCAGGGCTGCTGTGCTCTGTCTCCAGTCACTCGCTCTGTAACCTCTGCTTGAGAGTTCCAAACCCAGCCTTTCCTTTTCCCAAGAGGGTAAAGAGACAGGAACTTGTGCAGTGTCTGAGCCCCCTCACCGCAGTGACCGTGCACTCCTTAAATATGTAAACTTAAATTTAAGTTACTCGGGCAAAACAGAAAAAGAGCCTGTTGCTCTTTCCTTACCAAAGACATTTCATGTTAAACTGTGGTGCTGCTGTTTGACAGCTCGTGTTTCTCCGCCGTGCCCAGACACGCTGCAAGTCTCACGTTTCACTTCCAGAGCCCTGTAGCTCGGCTTATGTTGCCTGTAAAGCTCCTCAAGTCTTGCGCAGCAAATGTGCCCTGAGAGCCATGAGCCCAGTGCCTGCACGGGGGGCTCGGCCGTGGGACCTGTGGGCTGCAGGAGCATTTGGACACCTCTCCGGGCTGGCCTCACTTGGCAGAGGAGTCTTGGTGCTGGGTGCTGCTGGTGCTGGAGGGTGTCAGCCCGTGCCAGAGCCCGGCACTGCCCTCCCCTGACGGGACACGGGAATCTTGTGCAACCGCAGGCAGCAGCGTTTGGTCCAGCAGCCTGTGCCAAGGTGAGGTGTGGTCTGCCAAGGCAAACAGGATTCCCTTGATGGGGCTGGGAGGACGGGAAGGGCACCTCTGCGGGAGGCGAGCAGCCGGTGCTGTTCTGGATGCTGCTGGCTGGAACTGCTCAGGCTCTTGGGAAGAGGCTCCCGTGGGGATTTCAGGAGTTGGCTCGCCGTCACTTTTCCACTCATGTAGCTGAGAAGTGCTGGCACTGCCTGGGAGAGCAGCCAGGGCTGTGTGAACAGACTCAGGAGCTGCAGTGAAGATTTTTAGTGGCAACAGTTGATGTGTGGGAGAAGAAAACGTGTGTGTGCTTAATAAATATTGGCACTCAGCAAGATCTTATCAGCTAACTCAGTGCTTCAGCTTCTGGAGAGCTGGGCTGGCTCTGCCTCACTGAGAAGAATCCCTTCAGATCAGCAGATAAATACAAAATTCATATGAGAAATGGGGGTTTTTTTGAATGGTGCTGATTTACTGCTGCCTGAGCTGTGCGACAGTTCCTGCTGCCTTCCCAAGCTCACACAGGAGGCAGCAGCAGTACCTGCCTCTCCCCACCTCCCAGGCCCCACAGACTGCGTGTGCAGACGTTGTCCCACACAGAAAAGAGCTGAGAACAGAGCAAACCCTGCAGGTCCAGTGTCTGTGTTATTTGCTGCTTTGTGTTGTGTGAACTCCTGTCTTTCAGGAAGGAGAGGCACCTTCCCAGGCTGAGTTTCAGAGGCTTTCGGGGTGGTACCAGTAGACCAGATGGCCTTCAGACGTCCAGTCCATCACCTGGTCTTTGCTGGGACTGACTGTGTATCTATTTCTGCAGCCTTTGAGACCCCAGTGATGGAAACAGCCCCTGGAGGTTGCCCTGTTCTGATGCACCATTGTCCCTGCTACTAGAATGACAAAACTAGATATTCCTTGCCACAGTTCAACTGCCTCTCAACTTGTGACCTCCATTGACAGCTCTTCCTTTCTTTGGCAGTGACAGTTCGCACGTGTGAAGACCTCTAATACATTTCCCTCCCTTTAATCTTCCCTTGGCAATCTCTTTCCATGGCCCAGATCACTTTTGTCACCCTCCCTGAAACTGTCCAGTGACTTAAATCTGGTTTTCTTTAATCCTGCAACCAAAGCTACACAGAATTGCCTGGCCTGCAGCGATGGTGAAAGGACTAATTGAGTTTGCTGGTGATGTTTATGTATCCCACTGTGTTTGGTTGCTGTCTGCAGCACTGCAGTGGTCTCTGGTTTCTGATGTGTAGCTCTTCTGCAAGACAAGTCCAACAGACTAAATTTCTGAGCTGGCAGGACTCTGTATTCCTCACCTTTTGTCCTTTTTTTTGGTTTCCCCCTCCCAGCCCAGTGTGCCTGTGTGTACCTGCAGCGCTGTCCACCTGCACATCCAGGCAGTGCTGAAGCAACAGGTGTTCTGCAGGATCAAAGCAATGTTTCCCTTTAAATTCCTCCGGCTTTCCAGGGAGCAGCTTTTGATCTTTACGTGTTTCTTTGTTCTTTCTGTGCCAAGTAAAAGCTCATTAAATGGTACCTCTGTTGGCAGAGACGTCCTGCAGCTCCGCCTGCCTCCCTGAGAGCACCTGGAGAGCTGCAGCAGGACATCACAGGGTTCTTGTTTCAGTGTGCTTGTCCACCTCCTGTCCCTGGTAGGAAGGGCTCCCTCGCGTTTCCTGAGGAAGCATTCCCTGGCCAGCAGCAGCAGCCAGCTGGTGCCCCCTTCCTCCTGTGTGTGCACAGGTTTTTAGGGTTCTGATGAAATCTCTGACACAGCTGAAGGTCTAGACAGCAGGGCTGGTTTCAATCTCGACAGCACTGGGCAGAGCTGGGCACTACCAAATGTTGTGGTGACAGATGCCCCTGCTCAGGTGTGCTGGAGGCTCAGGTTGCTCCACATCACTGCTCCAGCCCCCCGACACTGTGTGGAAACAGCCTGTTGTAACTCACTGTGGGGAAGGAGCAGTTGCAGCAGAATTTACTGTCTGTTCTTGCAGGGTGCAGTGAGGGGAAAGGTGATTTGTTCTTTAAATGTGGTTGAGCAAATGACTTTCTCCCTGGTGTAACCCAGCCTGAAACTGTGAGGTTTGGCAACGTGGACAAGAACAAGCACAGAGCTCCACTGTGTTTGGTTCTTGGGGCTGAGACAGGAGGATACATGTTGTGTTTGGTGCTGGAAGGAGACAGGAGTGCAGAGGCCTTGCGAAGTAATCCTCTCATCCTGAACACTTGCTGGTACAGAGCAGGGTTGAGGCTTCTCCATCAAGCCCCAGCAAAGACTGAAACACAGAAACTGCCTGTGCTGTGATTCAAGCTGACAAATGTGGTGATTGCCAGTTAAACCAATAGTTTGTCCTTTAATGAAGGCTCTGTCAGCGGCTTGGCAGTCTCGTTTGCAGTCTTCTGTACGTACCAATCTGTCAGAATCAGGACAGCTATTTCTCTTCCCTGCAGCCCTCACTCTGCTCTTTGAGAAACGCCAGTTTCTGTTTGCCTTTTGTGCCTTCTCCCCACCTCAGCTGGCTGGAGACACCATCAAAACCAGGTTAGGGAAATCGGAGCTGTTCGATGTCTCACAATGCTTGCTTTGGGCCCTTAAGTATTTCCTCAAGAGATGCCCCTGATAGTGCAGGTCAGGGCCTGTCTGGTTTACCCTTCTCTCTGGCTCTCCCTGGCCGTGCAGCCCGTGGTGTGGGACTGGCCCCAAGGAACGCCCGGGCTGATCTCCCACGTGCTGCCCTGGCCCTGGAGCCTGGCCATGTGCGGGGCGTGCTGGGTCAGACTGGCCTGTTCACAGCAGGGTGGGCCATGTAAACACAAAGGAACAAAAGCAGGTGTTTCCTCTCCTTGTGTGCTTTTGGCAGAGCAGAAACTGCCGTGGCTCTGGCGCTTCCCAGCTGGGGATGGCAGCGGGAGCCTGCGCTGCACCCAGGGGTGTCAGGCTGTCTGTGGGATTGCTGTGTGGGAGATCCACCTGCTCTTCCAACACATCAAGTCTTCTTGGCCCGTCTGCTAAATGGTTAATAGCTTGGGTGACCCCTGAGGGCCCACTGCAGAGCTCCTCACCAACAGTGCCGACGAGGAGCCCATCTCACTTGAGCACAGAGGTAGCTTGGTGATGAGCTGGGGATCATGTTCCTCAGCTGGGTAAAGCTCTTGATAGGTGGAATGTTTGCCTTGAGTTGGTGTGCCACACTCTGCTTGTGGGGTCTGCCCACTCTGTTGAATAGGAGGCTCTTTCCACTTACTTCTGACAAGGCTCTATTTAACCATCACTGCTCAAAAACACCCCAAAAACAAACCAAAAAACAACCTCACAGAAAAAAATTCCCAGCCTCCAAACTCCAAACACACAGAAGTGGTAAGCACGAGGTGAAGTGGGTTTGGCTGACAATTTTCTGGAGATGGGAGGTTGCTGTGGCTGGAGCAGCAGCCTCGTGTTTAGTGCCATGGTCTCAGCCATTTCTGTGCTGAAGGGGCCCTCGGGGATCAGCGGTGACTCCGTGACATCCCGGGGTCAGTGACACCTTGGGCACCTCCACGCCGCTGAGCTGCTCCCTCAGTGGGTGATTTCAGGGACCAGCATTGCTCTTCTGCCTCCTCCCCACAGTAGCTATTAACATGTGGGGGTTTGCTGCCTTCATATTTCTTCATTGCAGAGAAAAACATCCCAGGATTCTGTACTTCAGCTTCTTTAAAGCATGGAGGTGACGTTACAGATCCAGAGCATTCAGAGGCTCTTGCTGGGGTTGTGGATTGGTGCAGCATTGATGGGAGACTCATCCTCAGACAGTGGGTGGCACGTGCTGTGCTGTTGTTAAATCAGCTCTAACACTATTTTTTCCCCCTTGTTGGCAGATCTTCCCAATTTGGCTGCTGACTAGAGCTGACAGATAATGGAAACATTTCCTTGGCGATGTCTCTGGGGCGACTCCTCCGACGTGCCTCTTCCAAAGCATCCGACTTCCTGACCCTGAACCCCGGTGGCGGCGGTAGCTCATCCTCTGTGCTTGATGGGGAGATTATCTACTCCAAGAACAATGTCTGTGTCCACCCGCCTGAGCTGCTGCAAGGCATCGGGGAGCACCATCCAGGTGATGGGGTGTTGCAGACACTGCCCACTCTCCTTTTCTCTCTCCTGGCGGGTGTTTCTATCAAATTCTCTATTTTGGGCTCTGATGAATGAAGAGGTGCCAGTGAGGGCCAGGGCAAGGCAGTCTTGTGGAAGACTAAGGAAAGCCATCCACAAGCTGATCCATCTTCTTTTAGTAGGAAAATTGATTCTTCCTTTCTGTTCTGGTCCAGCACGGATTTACCTGGTTTAGTAAGTCCTTTTGTACTGCTGGAAGATGGACAGTTGTCCTTTGAGGACAGTAACTTCTGTTGCTTGTTCCAGTCTGGATTGTTCAGGAGATCCAAGTATCCTCTTGTTACTGTCATTGCTGGAGTGGCCTCAGCAACCACTGGTAAAGGGAAGGGCAAGAAAACCTGATTGTGGCCACATGCACTGGAGTAAATGAAGATAAATCCTGCTCTGTCCCTTTATTCTCATCTGTTCCTGCACTCTTTCATGTTCTCATCAAAGAGCTGTGGCTCCTGGCTCAGCTTCACAAAATGAATTACTCTGTGAACATTGACCCTTGCTTCCCTTTATGTGTGGGTGACTTCTTTTTCCATTGGCTTTCCATGAAAATTGTAGCCCTTTAGCTACACTAAGGTAAATATTCTTGAGAAATCAGTGTTCAGCTGGCACTTGAATTTGTTTAACTAAGAAACAGTAGAAGTTTTACATGTGGCAACATATTTCACAATTTAGTCTTGATTAGTAATCCATCCAGGAAGTCCAAGTATTTGCATGGCACTTCTCTGTCCACTTAGGCCTGAGGGAATTTAGACTATTCAAAAGCCATATGCAGACTTGAAATGATTTGCGAATACTGAATAATATTGAGCACTCCACAATTTTCTCCTGGTAAATGCTAAGGTTTGTTTTGCCCATGTGTAAGTGATGGTGAAGTGGGGGGAATCTCAGGATGGCTTGGGTTGGAAGGGACTTTAAAGCTCATCTCATTCCACCCCCCTGCCATGGGCAGGGACACCTTCCTCTAGGCCAGGTTGGTCAGAGCTCCATCCAGCCTGGCCTTGGACATTTCCAGGGATGGGGAGACAGGGAAAGGGAAATGTCAGGGCTGTGCCCTTCCCTTAGAACAAATCCGTGTCACAACTGACCGCTCCTGTGCTCTCTCTCAGGCTATTTGTGCTTGTACATGGAGAAGGACGAGCTCCTGGGGACCACGCTGATCCTGGCCTGGGTGCCCAACTCCCGCATCCAGAGGCAGGATGAGGAAGCCCTGCGCTACGTCACCCCCGAGAGCTCCCCTGTGCGCAAAGCTCCGCGGAAACGCGGCCGCCACGCTCAGGGCCTGGGCCTCGCCTCCCCCCCCGAGCACAGGGGGGCCCTGATCCTCAAGGGAGACGAGACCCCGACTGTGCCACAGCCTGCCAGAGATGGGCCCTACACCAGCCCTTCCTCGTCCGAGGGGGACAGGCTGTGGCAGAGCTGTGCCCGCCGGTCCCCACAGCCCCCCCGCAGCGACTCAGGGATCCTCTCCACACTCAGCTCCCAGGAGGAGCAGAACAGGTCGGAGCTGTCGGCGGAGGGCACCGAGGAAGGGCTGGACTGCCGCGAGGACGAGGGCTCCTTGGAGCTGTCTGCTGAGGACGTGAGCAGGGACAGTACTTTTGACTCTGATTCTGATGCCTTCTCCTCACCCTTCTGCCTCTCTCCCATCAGTGAAGCCCTTGGGAAAAGCAGCAGTTCTGTGTTTCTGGACAGTGAAAGCAGGTGAGTGCATCCTTTCTCTAGTGTCTGGGTGAACAGCTGGGTGCTGAGCTTGGAGATGCTGAAGGACATTGTGAAACTTCACAGTGGCATCGAGCAGAATGTCTTGCTTCAGATTCCTGTGGAATTTACAGGAAACTGTTTGCCTGCCAGTTCTGCTTCTGCTCAGTGAACCCTGGCCCCAGACATCCAGGGCTGTCTATGCACAGTCTTTGAGATGAAGTGTCTTGGCCCTGGAAGCAGCGTTACTAAATTAAACAGGTCCTTTGTTGGCCTGATTGGCTCTGCTGAGGAGCTGAGCTCGTTGCTTCTCGTGCAGAGCCACATCAAAGAGCCCGTGTGACTTCCTGAGCTGGGGGTGCCTCTCTAGGCCTCTTCTTGATGCGAAACCTGCATGTGGCAGCTTGTTTTGCTGCTGTTCAGAACATGGTCCCACTTCAGACATACAAATATTAATTCTTACGTATCTGTCCTGGGTATTTTTGTCAGTGCTTCTCAATGGCACCTGCAGTAAACTCTGCACAGGGTAAGAGGGCACCTTGGCAGAGGAATAACATGCAGGAGGACACCTGTGTAACTCACTGTTTTCATACCCAGTGGTTGTGGCTTTCTGATCTGTGCCCTGTTGGTGTATCCCTCGTTTCCATCTTGGGGAGGACAGGCGTGTTCCTGAAGCACTGTGGGGCTGATCTTTATGCTACAGCTCAATTTTGTTGAAACTAAGCCTGAAATGAGGAGAAAGGAGTTCTGCTGTGTGCATGTCAGCAATGCCCAGGCTGCACAGAGACCTGGCAATTGAAGCAACTTGGCCTCTTTATTTTATGGGCTCTCAAGCCCAGAGAATGCCAGTAAGAACAATGTTTGTGAGGAAATATTCTAATGCATTCAACTCCTTCTGGATATTTTAAAACCCCTCAGTGTGGTGATGTCAGACTTTGTATCAGCTTTGCGTTCGAGATGTGCCCCAGCAGGATGCTGCTGATTAACTGTGACCCAGGGGGTTTGCTGGGCTTGAGCTCTGCAGCACCTGGGCATCCCATCCCATCCCACCCCATCCCACAGCAGCCTCTCCTCTGGCTCCAGAGGGACTGTGGGGTGCCCAGGATGGCCTTTGATTTCCATACTGTGTGAACAACATCAGTTTGACAGTGTCTCTTTTAGCTCTCCAAATGTGATTCCTGCCAGGCCTTTGTGGCAAGTGTTCGTAGTAGTGTAAAAGACTTTGGAAGCTACATAAATGTCATGAAGCACACCTTGGAAAAAATCTATAGAGGTCTTTGAAAGATTAAGTGTCATTCCTAATTGACTCTAATTATTAGTTTCTAGCTTTTATGTCCCATTCAGGCTGTATTCTGTGGCACTGGGCTGATGCTTGAGGATGCCACTTGATTTGTCTGTGCTTTCAGGGAAGGTTGTGTTAGTTTAGAAATTTCTTGGCCTTGACTTAAAAAACAGAAACCCCCCAAATCCACTGCAACCAAAGCCTCTGTTTGTTTAAGGCGTATGAGATGATTCTTTTCCTTGAAGCAGCACTGACAACCGGTGTGTTTGACCTGCCTCAGTCACTCTGAAAAAAGTGACGTTTGAGGGATTTTTAAGCATTTTTTTTTTGTAAATAAAGTATAATTAAAATTCTTCTGGGAACATTTTGGAGTTCCAGCAGTAGGATTCTTACAGGAAAAATGTTCCTGTCTTTCAGTGTGTTTGTGGAAGCTGTGGCCTCAGCTGTGGCCCAGTTGCAGGGTCCTTATCCCACTGTAGTGGTTGGAAGTGGGAGAAGCGAGGGACACGTCCAGGGTAATGTCCTGGCTGCTGAAAACAAGGAGACTGAGCTCATCCTGGGGAAATCCCAGTCCTGGCCTGGACCACAGCTGTCCCAGGCATTCTGTGGTCTCGGAGGGCTTTGGCACCAGGAGCAGAGCTGGCACAGGAGGTCCCAGGCAGTGTCTGGGCCACGGCCAGTGGGTGAGGAGGGTTGTGGTTTAACTGTTCTGCAACACTTACACTCTGAGCTGCAAATAGTGTCGGGAAAGGAAGGAAATACAGTTTATTGCATCTTCCCTGCCCTGTCTGTGAATTCCTGCGGCGTTTCCCTGCCCTCTGCTGGCTTTCCTCGCTGCTGCTGGAGCCCCGACAGCTCCAGCCAGGCAGAGCCGGCTCTGCACACTCAGCTCAGGGGCCTGCTTGGCTTGGGGTTTTTTTCTTCTTTTTTTTTTTTAAACTCCTGTGGTGCCAGTCTGAAGCCTCACACAGTGCATGTGACACCTGTAATCGACAGCAGATTAATAAAACAGACCTTTTGTTGTTTGGGACTTCAGACTTGAAAGGTTTTTGTCCAGTGCCTGCATGTTTTATGCCAATTTGTTCTTCCTCATAGAGCCCCCTTGCATGGGATCTGCAGGATCTTAAAATCTGCTGAGCTGGAGATTCTGCATAGAATGCTTTGTGAAAGTCTTGTCAAAAAGCATCTCTTATTTCCTGCATTCATCCCAGCGTTTTGGAGGCGGGAAATGCTCTTTTAGAAGTCACTGCAAGCATGAGAACAGCTTCCTTGCTTCTTAAGGGTTTGTTTTGGTTTGGGTTTTTTTCTGCTGGCTGCTTCCCCTCTGAGCCAGAGTTGGAGTGGGAACAAAGTTTATGCTGCTGGCAGATTGTTCCAGCTCTCTTCCCTCCCCACCTCCCGGTCCCCACCTCCTCCCTGCCAGGAGGAACGACTGTTTCTGGTTGTTTGCCTCTGCACTGCGAGTAGTTGCAAAAGACAACTCTGCTCTTCCCCGTGGTTGCTGCAGAAGCCAAAGGAATACGTTGCTTTTCATTCCAGCCAGCTCCCCACGTGATTAGAAATGGAGAAATGGGACACTGTGGAGGAACTGGGACAGACAGGTAGACTTGGGTCAGATGAGATCAGGGGCTCAGCGAGTTGCTTGCCAAAAATTCCTGTGTGACCAGGAGTCACGAGTCCCATCTGCCTCTCAGAGCATCCTCTGAGGAGGTGGCCTGGCCACCTGGGCAGAAGGGACCACGAAACACTGTGTGTGGACCAGGGACGGAGGGGAAGGGGGGAGGTGGGCTGGGGAGCCTTGGAGTTGCACAACGAGTCGGTCATTGTAAGTTCACAACTGGCCTGGTAGAACATAAGGAAATAAAAACATATCCATTGTTTTTTCCCTCTTTGCTTCTCAGTCTAACAGGCTGCCAGGGATCCCATGTGGCGATCGATGCTCTCCTCCCATTTACACAATTCCTCGGGGTGGGAGCAATGGGAGTGTCCCAGCACCAGCGTGCACACTCCTGCTTCTCTTTGTAGATCAGCCTGGCATCACTGCTGCAGGGCATCCTCATCCCTCAGGGAAAGGTGGCCTTACTCTCCCGGGATTTGTGTCCTTCTTGACTTTGGGGGTCCCTTTCTGCTCACAGGACACGGTTCCTGCAGGAGGTTGCTGGTGTGGGGATTGCCTGCATTGATGGCAGCTTTGTCAGGGTCTGTGTTTCTGTAGGAAAGGAGGGATTCTGGAAATGAAATCGTTCCATTCTGTCCCTTCCCTCCTGGTCAACGTTGTTTGCTGGCTGTAAGGAAACATTTGCCTTGTGGTTTGAAGGGCACTAATTCAGGGCAGCTGCTCTCTGTGCCCAGCTCTGGCTTCCTCAGCTTCCATTTTCCCCATCAGTAAAGTCAAACTAAAAGGTTTTTGTTACATCCTGGCAACCAAACAGCATCTGAGCCGTCTGTAATGTCTGTCCAGCGATGGAGTTATTGAACTGACCATGACATCAGATCTATACAATTGGTTGTGCAAGCACTTAGTGCTCTGTCAGTGGGGTTTGGTTTGGAGTGGGGGTTTGTGCAGTGCCAGTGATCCCTGGTTAACAGGAGCTTTGCTGAGCAATGGGGGCTCGGGCTGCTGAATAATTCATTTAATAAACAGCAGTTGCTGATACCTGAGGAGCAACACAAAAGTGCTGAAGAGGAGAAATAAACACTGGCATTGGTTCCTTTGCTAACTCCGGCTTGGGATGTTGATTAATCTGAGGATTAATGGCTGAGGAGCCTTGGTGGTGGAATTGTGTGAGTGGAGCTTGGGGCAACACCTGGCCAGAGGCTCCACTAGCAGCCCTGCAGGTGCTGGGACAGAGACCAGCAGTGCTCCCTCAGCTCTTGCTGTAAAGGACAAGCAGAAGCGATGTGGTCATGGATATCAATGCAAGGAGGAAATGTCTTTCATAAGACATTGATCATTTTAGTAGCCAGCAATAATAATGAGACATTTTCATAATGGAGCTGGACGATGGTAGTTCTCATGTTCTTCAGCAGATGTGGATTCACACAGCAGATTCATCACAGACAGTCCAGGCAAAGTTCACAATGCAGGGAAAAACTCCTTGGCATCGCAGTTGATGCAATTTTTACGGATGTGTTGCACATCCTGTTGTTAAACCTCTTCCCAGGAGCTCATCAGTAAATGAGCTGCTCCAGGGAGTGGAGGGCGGCAGCCACGGCGGGAGCAGGTGGGAGCAGGGAATGGTGTTGCATCATGTTGTTTTGGCAGCTCACCTGAAGGGCTTAGAGCTGTTCCGACCTCTGCAGCAAAAACAGGAGGGAAAATTATGAGGGAAATGAGCTGAAATTAGTGTGAACTGGCGGGAGCTCTGGAGTCATCAAGAGGTTGGGAATTCATCGCTGTTGTAACAGAAGTGATTATAGTAGAACCAAGGGAATTGCTCACAGACTTCAAAATCTCCTGTTACTTCTTGCAGCATCTCAGTTTTGATGATTTCAGCCTTGGGGATGAGCACAAGGGGCGCCTGGTCCAGGCTCCAGTTCCCCAGGACTTGCCTGAACTGGTGCCATTTATGACGTAAGACACCAAAGCTCCTAATTCCATCTGTACCCAAACCCATGCTCAGGGGAAAAAATATCCCCAAATCCTTCTTCCATGAGAAGGATAGTCCTTTTTCCCTTCTGTTTGTGTCGTGGGGTCAGTGTAGCCCCTGTCCGAGGCAGCGGTGGTCTGCTCGGAGCCGGGCAGGGGGGCTGGGCTGAGCCATCGGCAGCCCTGTGAAATCAATTATCGTTGTTCCCGGCTGCAAAGCTGAGAAGGTTGGACAGATCCAGGAGATTGCAGAGGCATACGGCTCTATCTTGCTTTATATAAATATTTGAACAGCAAGAACATTAATTATAGCGGGTTTGTTTCTTCCCTCCGTTGGTTCGCTGCCAGATCTCAGTGGAAGAAAACAGTGACAGCTCACTCGGGATCGGGAATTGCGGCTCAGAGGGCCCGCGAAGCTCTTTTATTGGGGATGTCAGGAGAGGGACCGGCCGT
>VZRE01009223.1:13537-43422 GCA_013396775.1 Cephalopterus ornatus
GGGGCAGCCACAGCTTCTCTGGGCAACCTGTGCCAGGGCCTCCCCACCCTCACAGCCAACAATTCCTTCCCAATATCCCGTCTAACCCTGCCCTCGGGCAGTTTGAAGCCATTCCCCCTTGTCCCGGCGCTCCAGGCCCTTGGGAATAGTCTCTCCGTCTGTCTTGGAGTCTCCCTTCAGGCCCTGGAAGGCCACAGTTAGGTCACCCCAGTGTTTCTCTTCTCCAGGCTGCACAATCCCAGCTCTCCCCTTTCCTCCCAGCAGAGCTGCTCCATCCCTCGGATCCTCTTGGCGCCTCCTCTGGACTCTCTCCAGCAGCTCCACGTCCCTCCTGCGCTGTTCCCGGGGCTGGAGGCGGCTCCGGGGGTCCCACCTGAGGGGCAGAATCGCCCCTGCCCTCTGCCCACGCTGGGGGATCAGCCCAGGGCACGGGCGGTTCTGGGCTGGGTCACGTCCAGCCTCTCACCCACCAGCACCCCCAAGCCCTTCCCAGCAGGGCTTGCTTTCTCCTTTTCCCTGCATGTTCTTACATTTCTTCTGTTACTTATTTATACAATCACAACGCCCAGAAATCTGAATGGAGAGCAGAGATAAATGGCGCTGGCAGGTATCCACAGCTTTGTGAGGGAAGAATTGTGTTAACTGGATCAAAATAAAGAGCATGTCCCCTCCAAAGCACCACAGTATATGCAAATAAATCTGCACGGCCTCTGTCTCCTTGGCTCGGGCCTCTCAATTATCCCAGCATTAGGCATCTACAATAACTCTGGAACATGCTTTTAGGCAGCACTCCTCTTTCCTCTCCCTTTTCTGCTACTTGAAGCAAGCTCTTCCCTTGGGAAATCCGCATTGTCTTGTGGAAACAGTGAAATCCTCCCTGGGTGGTGCTGGCTCAGCTCACGCTGGGGCAGCAGCAGAGTCCAGGGAGTTGGTTAACTTTGCCACTAAAACGTCCCCCTGAAATTCCCAGTTCACTGCTTAGGGCCAGGAATATAAGAACAAAGGTAATCTGCAGGGCTTTCAAGGGAGCAGGGGTTTCAAGGCTTGATTGTAATTAGCATAATTAGGGGTGAATTTTATTTTTGCATGGATAGAACTGAAAGCAAAAGAAGCAAAATAATCCATTGATTTAAAAAATTAAATAAACACTGGGAAGAAAGGTCCCCTTCTCCAGACTGGAATGGGCTGAAAAGCAAACATTCTTTTTTCAGGCTTTGCTGAGAAATCACTTTTTCCATCTAAGGAATTTTTTTTTAAAGTGTTGCATTTCGACTGATTTATTAATGAGCAGAAACCCAGGCATGAGGTGCCCCTTCTCTGTATGGATTGTGAAAATCCACCATTCAGCTTCTGGAATATTCTCTTCGATATTCTCCTCCCTTAAATCGAAGGTAACATTTGCATCCTTGGGCAGCGTCCGCTCGGCTCTAAGTGATTTGTTGTGTTTGGCCGCTCGGAGCTGTGTGTATCTTATTCATCAGCATCAAACTGCTCATTCTGCCCCCACTCCCTCCCTGCAACAAGAAGTCACAGAGAAAAACTGAAAAACCTCGTTTGGTTTTACCTGAGCAGCTCCACCTGTGTGGAGGTGTCAGCTGTGAAAGCAGATTGTTTGTCTGCTAGCTGGAGGTAGATGGGTATCACATTCCAGACTTTGGGGAAAGGAGATTAAAACACCCGTTAATTCCCTACAAACTTCTGATTATTTTTTTTCCCTTTCCCATTTACAATCTAAATAATTAACTCAAGAATTCTGGGTTTATTTTGTTTTCCATTTGCTTCAACTCACAGCCCTGGGGGGACCCTTCAGAGGTTGTGGGGCTGTTTTTCTAATGTCCCTCTTGCTGACTGGAATCGCTCCGTTTCCCCTCAGGCTTGAGGGCTTGGAGGGGTGAATTAGGAGCAACAAAGCCCCCAGTGTGGTGAGGCTTTCACCTTCCTCCTGGCGTGGGGCAGGACGGCGGCACCACTGGGGTCCCCTCCGGCCACTCCAGCACATGTGGTGTCTGCTGTCATCGACATTTGGGATGGTGAACCATGTTCTACCTCTGCCAGGTAGTTGTGAAGCTCTGGGAAAGCTGGCAGGGTGCTGTAAACACGGATTGCAGTAGCCCCGTAAAGCAGAACAAATCGGTTTGATCTTTATTTCTCAAGGACAAACCAATTACGCCCGTCAGAAGGCAAAGCTGCATAATCGGGTTTCCACGAGTCCCTCGTTGTGTTACAGTGGTTTATTTGTCAGGCTGGCGTTGGCAGAGCTGATGTTAATTCCCAGCCCCGTCCCTGATCATGAACTTGCTGTTACAGCCCAAGGTCAGAGGGTGCCTGTGCAGGTCCCTGCACTCCCCGTGCCGGCGCCGTGGCCGATGTGTTCACGGCTGGTGACCACAGAGCCCTCTGTGCCATCCCTGTGCGAGGTGAGGGAGGGACTCCAACACTTTCTAGATGTAAACAGCTTGTTCTTTGGATGTTGTTAATAACACAAGCCCAAAGAGTGACTACCAACAATGTGCTGACTTGGAGAAGCGCTTGGATCTGCCGGTGCCCTGCATGAAAGGATACAATTATTTTTCGTAACCGTTTATTTTCCCTTTACGACGAGCTAAGCAAAGCAAGTTTGTCAGAGGCAGAGTGCTCCTAATTTGGTCTCCAGTGACCTCTGCAGCTGTGATTGGCAGCCGGGTGTCGGGAAGGAACTTGTGCCTGTAAGATAGAAATGAGCAGAACAAATGCCGTAGGACAGCTTGGGTTCCCCAGGGGACACAGGCTCAAAAAGGTGAAAGAAGTGCAATTACAGGAGGTTTTCAGCACAGAAAGTTAATTAGCTACTAAATAGCATTTAGTGCAGTTCAACGTGAGGAAATTTATGTTTTGAAAGCAAACAGATCAATGGAAAGCCTGTGGAACAAGCTTTTGGAAAGTCCATGCTGACATCCGTGTACTTTGTACCGTGACGGCCTGAGTAGTTTTTCCCAGGTTTCCCCAACAAATAGGAAGAATTGTTAGATTTGTTTCCCCTGTGTTTGTGGACATATAGAAATGCTTCCCCATGTGAACGTTTTGACATCTAATTTCAGAAATCCTGGATAGGCTTTCATCCAGACTATCCAACACCTTGTTCCCTAGTCACTGTGGTCAGTGGAAATCGATTCTGTTCTAGCTCTCTGAGACACAGAAATTTCAAGTTCCAAATATTTTCAGCCAAAGGCTGAATTTAACACGATTCTCAACCTAGTTACTCATCTGTGCTGATTTAGGTGAGTGTCTGTGGCTGGCTCTGTGTGGCCACACTCCGTGGGAAGCTGGTGCTGTCCCACAACTGTCCTTCCAGCCCTGCTCTGCAAGGTTACACAGAGAGAACAGAAACATTTTGACACCCTTTTTAAAATACTGTTACCAATCTGGTTTCCTTTGCGTGTCTTTTATGTCACTGAAGTCAGCAGGTTTCACAGTTCGTAATATATGTATATCGTCAAGGGCAATTTTTGTATCAGAACAATGGATTTGGGTTGGAGCTGCCTGATATTACCTCACTCTATGCAGCCACTGCACTAAATTTTTAGGCATTTCAGGATAGCTTTGAACTTTTATTGACAGATTATTTGTTTGAAGCTGTCTGTCTTAGCAGCTGATGCTGTCAGGAGTTGTTTCACCTTGCTGGGAAGAAGAGGAGCCCAGGAGGTCAGTGCCTGTGGGGAATAGCGGAGAAACGGAGAAATGCTAACCCCTGGGGAGGAAAAGGGGCATGTAATTCCCATTACATGGATGCTCATACATTATGATGATACTCATTGTCTGTAAATGATGCTTCCCAAGCCAGGAATGCTGGGGCTGTGGGAGAGCTGTTATTAGTGACGGCGTAGGTTAGCACAATGGTGATGGAGAGCCAGCTCCATGAGGAGGGTTTGGCTCTCGCAGGAGGCTCTCTGGGAATCAGGTGGTGCACGCTGACAGCTTGGGTGACTGCCACATCATGGCTGTAACCTTCAGCCCCTTTCTCTCTTATAATTACATTTGTCACATCACGTCGTAAAATGAGTTATTAGATCTTTGTTGCTGAAATCGGCTTCCCAGGTAATCAGGGCAGGTCTCTGCCCCCGCTCTGGAACAGAAATAATAATTGGGTTTAGCTCTCTTTGTGCTGTAGGTGTGTTCCAAGGCATTAACCCAACAGCAAGCTGGGTCTCACTGCTGCCCGTCGGAAGTCTCCCTTGCAGTGCCTGAGCTCCTCGGTCGGGCGTGCAGGAGGTCCCACGTGCTGGGAGGGGGACAGTGGCTCCTTAGGGGCTCCAACAGCTCGAGGAGCGTACATATGGTTGGCTGCTGTAGTTGACTGTTGAGTGGAGAAAATACATCAGCACCTGGTCTCACTCCCCAGCAGGAATGGGATGTGTTTTGAGACAAGAGTTAGGGGAGTTTGGTGAGGGGGAAAGGCTGAAGTGGAATCCCAGAATTGTTTATGTTGGAAAAGCCCTCTAAGATCACTGAGTCCAACCCTTCCCCAGCAATGCCAAGGCCACCACTAACCCATGTCCCTAAGCACAACATCCAGAGCTTTAAGTCCCTCCAGGGATGGAGACTCCAGCACTGCCCTGGGCAGCTGTGCCAGGGCTGGACAGCCCTTCTGATGTAGAAATTCTCCCCAGTATCCAACCTGAATCTCCACTGGTGCAACTTGAGGCCATTTCCTCTCACCCTGTCCCTTGTTCCCTGCGAGCACAGCCTGAACCCCCCGGCTCCCCCCTCCTGTCAGGGAGTTGCAGAGCCAGAAGGTCCCCTCTGTTCTCCCTTTTCTCCAGGCTGAGCCCCCCCAGCTCCCTCAGCCCCTCCTGCTGCTCCAGCTCCTTCCCAGCTCCGTTCCCTTCCCTGGACACGCTCCAGCCCCTCGATGTCCTTCTTGTCACAAGGGCCCAAAGCGAACACATGAATATGTCCATTGGTTTCCTGCCTCAGGTTTTGCCCATCCTCCTTGGTTTCTCTCCCTGTCCCTTTTATTCCCGTGGCCCAGTGCACTTGTTGTTTTGCTGAGCAGTGCTGTGTATTAGCTGGCGCTCTGTTTTTCCTGGATCCCTCAACCCAAAGTCTCTCTGGAATGTTCCTCCGGCTATTTGCCTTGCAATGCTTCAGCTCCCTGCTTTTGCATGGCACTCTGGGATAAATTCCTCATCCAACAGATAGAATAGACTGACAGATAATAAACTCTACCCCTGCATCTGTATATCTTGAGTGCCTGGGTAGAGAGGACTCCCTAAAATCCACAAAATTAGCAGACATCATAATGCTTGTTGTTACTGACATCTAGAATGATCTCAATATTAAAATTATTTTGTAAAGTAGTCCAGTGGGTTAGAGTATTTTCATTTTTTTTTCAATCAATATATATAGGAAAAAAAGTAATTTTAAACACAGTAAGGGTTTTTTCCTAATTTCCCTACTAACTCAGTAAGCAGCAGTGAACAAGGTGGTTCTATCTCTGCATCTACCCTGTGTATGAATGCTGGTGTTCATCAAGCCCTGTGAAGGGCAGGGGGACACAGGTGTCTCTTTCAGATTTCACCCTCCACATCAACGAAAATATCAGAATTTCCCTGGGCTGCGCAGGCTGAGGCACCCTGCTTACCCCTGGTGCCTCTTTCTGTCTGGAGAGGGTAAATGCACTTACACGAGCTGGTTCCGTGTCTGTGGGATGCGTGTGTGAGCTTGTCACCAGTGAATGTGAACTGTAAACATCTGTCTTTAGAAGCATTTCCTGAAAATACAGCAGTGCCAGCACCGCTGTGCCTGGGCTCTGCAGCCCCTCGGGTCCTGGCTTGCTGCTGTGCGTCTGAGATCTGGGTTATGGAGCAGAAGGAATTGCAGTGGGCAATGGTTTCTGTACTGAGGAGCCATGGAATTCCTGGGATCAAAGCAAGCCTGCCCAGCTCTACTGGTAACTCATTTCTTGGCAGTTCTCTGCTGCTGTTGGTTTGAGATGATGCTCGTGAAGAATGAGCGCGTTGGTCTCCATGGCAAGGACACACAGGGCAAGGATCCTCCCACCAACGCGTCCTCCAGCCCTCTGCCATGCTGACCAGCTCGTCTTTGCAAGAGTTTTAGAAAATGGGTTGCCTTTGCTTAGTCTTTGAGTTAGTTTGAGTCATCTCTTCCAGGAAAATCCTGTGTAACCAGCTGTGGCTGTTATGAAGTGTTGCTCCATAAATACCAGCTGCTCCTAGCAGGCAGTCCAGCCCAAGTGTCTTATACCAGGACTCCTGTTACATTTGCATTAACATGAGATGCTGAATGTTTTAGAAAGTGTTACATTTTGACACTTTATCCAAAAGCAATGCTTGGTTTTTCACAAAGGACAGTACAATCTTCATGGCAGGTGTGTAGCTGTGCCTGAGACTGGAGGTATGCTGGTGTCTAACCTGGAAAACCTGCTGTGGATGCTCTCTGAGTGAGTTTGGGTGTGTAGTGTGATCCCTGTTGCCACATCACTTCTAAATCCTCATCCTCCAAATGGCCTGAGTGTAAGTTCTGCTTTGCTGCTTTCTCTCCAAAAACTGGAGCAGCAGAACTTCATGCCCAGAGCGGCAAAGTCACTCCTTTAGCTGAAGTCAACCAGCCTTGTTTTCATCCAGACAGTGCTGCAGGACCAGGAAGGGGCTCAGGGGTTTTCTCCCACTGCAGGCTAAGGAGTTTGAGTCACACATTAGAATGGGGTGGCTGAAAGGGCCTCGGTTCAAAATTTCACCCACAGCTAACCGGGCTGTGCAGAGCCCCGTCCATTGGAATGCAGGGACCTGAACCGTGGGGAGATGTCCCCTGAGCCTGGTCCCTGCAGAAGAGGCCCTGGAGCCAGGCTCGGGAGGCACACTGGTGTGGAGTGCATGCTGAGGGTGTGATTCCCAGCACTCAGTGCCCACATTGTTGGATAAGCGGATTAGAAAACATGGCATAAAGTGGCCTTGCAGGGGACTGCTTTGTACCTGCTCCTGGCCTTGTCTGGCAAACCCTGATTTCACAGCAGAGCTCATTCAGATTGTTCACGTGCATTGGCCTTTTTACGAACCAAGGGGTCACAGTTTCACATTCACTTTGTTCCCAAAGCAGTGGTATTTTTCTTTTGGGGTCGGAGCTGGTGGGGGCATGTGGGCTTTTTGAGTCTGAGCTCAGTTTGCATTTAAAGCTGGAGGTCTGGGGTGGGTTGGGAAAGGCTTAGGTTCATTTACTCTACTTGTGCATTGAAGAGCTCAGGTGTGATTTCCCACCGTTAACTCCCCCAAGTTTCAAGATTACAAGTGGAAACCATTCGGAGTTTATAGACACGAGTCCAGGCTTGGCAGGTCCACTTGCAAAGGCATAATGAGAAACTGGAGTTCGGGGGAAACGTCTTTGGATCTTACTGGTCATGGAGGGAATTTCCCAGATGAGATCCCAGGTCCATGCTGCCATCAGAATGTCTTCACACCTCCTGTCCCCATCCCACTGAGGAGCAGCTGAGCTGAGGGCATTACTTGAGCTTCTTAATTTTGCCTTCTCAGAAGTGTTTTGAGGAACGGGCTTGGCTCTGCCCAAGTTCTGTGTGTGGTTTGGAACAGAGCAAAACCAGGATGTTTTTGGTGATGGTAGGGAATCAGTTTAAATAAAAGTAACTTCATCTCTTACATGGGCTGTCGGTTATTGACTCCTTGGGCCTGCACTGAATCCCCATCTCAGAGCTCTGACTGAGGTTTTGAACATGGTCATTGAATGGACCTGCAGCCTCCCGTGGCTGACGTGTTGCGGGGTTTTCGTCCCCGCGCTCTGTCCACAGGGACACGTGTGACAATCGCATGACCTGCTCCACCAGCTCTGCCTCCAGCCTCGACACCAGTGCCCAGTTCCAGGAGAACAATGGGCAGACACAGAGCAGCAGATGGGATGAACAGCAGAAGGTATTTGCCCTCGAGCAGGTCTGTGGTGTCTTCAGAGTGGACCTGGGACAAATGAGGTCCCTTCGCCTCTTCTTCAGGTACTGGATCGTTGTGTGTGAGTTGTGTGTGCTCTGGCTCGGGGCTCTGGGGATTCTGGGGGCAGATGGCTTCTGCAATCCTCCTCGGAAGCCTTTCCAAATTGGTTGTCTCCAGGAAAGCAAGTGTCAGCCTTCCCAAAGAGAGACTCTGAATTACAGTTATGGGGCCGAAAGGATGTTTTTCTTAATAAGTTAAAGGTTGCTCTTAACTGTCTTACCCAAAATGCTTTAAATAACCCGCAGGTGTGAAAAAAATCTTTACCTGTGTACCTTTTCCTTTGCCTGCCCCTCACCAGGCTCCTCTGGTGTCTTGCTGCTCTTGGTCTCTTCAGTTATCTTTCAAATTATTACTAAATTTATTTCAAACTAGCTGTAACACTACTTCTGTGCCCTGTTTTAGGGGGCAGATTGGTGCTGCACACCGTGATTTGCTTTGCACTGTCTCTCACCCGAGGGTCCCCATTCCTGCTGGCCCCTCGTTGTCCTGGGCAGGCCATGCAGGTTGTTCTCCCGTTGTTCCCTGCAGTGATGAGGCGTGCACCTGTGGGCAGCTGGTGGTTGCAAGCAGGGAGAGCCAGTACAAGATCTTCCATTTTCACCACGGTGGCCTGGATAAACTGTCCGAGGTGTTTCAGCAGTGGAAGTACTGCACAGAGACCCATCTCAAGGACCAGGTACCTGAGTGAGGTTCTTGGGGCAAAGAGGGGTTTTCCAGCGGATGTTTCACACTTGGGTTTGTGTTTTGGAGAAATGAAGCTTTGAGTTCATGTCACCAAGTCGTGCAGAAAGCTGCGGTGTGTCGGGGGTTTAGGATGGAACTGTGAGTCGGACGCGAGGTCTCTCTTGGACTTGCTTGTCCCCATCCATTCCTGTTCCACCTGTGGAATATGGGGGAAGATCATCCAGAAGACTTGCTTTGGCAGTGATTTTGCTAGACCTGACAGGTCAGCACTGCCCTTTAGGCGTGGAAGGTGGCTGGAAATCTGCAGTGGTAGGTCGGAAATTCTGTCAGAGCCTTTCATCCATCTTGTGACGTGCAGCTCACCGCTCTGGAGAATGTTTTGACAAGGCATCTTGCCATATTTTGTTCAATCTACATACAAATGTGATAAGAGCTCTTTAATTATCTGTTTAAGATACTGTATGTGCTTATTAGAAACAGTGATTTTTAAATTTCCATCCTTCCCACAGAGCCCCCCGCTGCTTTTCTTATTATGGTCGCATGGGCTCACTTTTTGCATTGAGCAACCTTTGATTTTTAAATTAAATGTCAGCTGCAGTCTTGCACTGGGATCATGAGTGCCCTCAGAGAGCCTGGCAGCGCTGTTCCCCGCTCGCCTAACAGCAATCCCTTTGTATATGGCCAATCATATGTAATTTATTGCAAGCATTCCTGGCAGGGGGAAGTTTTGCTGTAAGCAGCATTAATTCAGTTTCAGGTCAGGGATAAGATGGGAGGAGGAATGGAAACTATTTTTTTTTTTTAAGAGGAAGCTGTTCTGTGGTGCTCAGATTTTTAATTATTCTAATCACTCTTGTTATTGTAATGGTTGGAATTTAAAAAAAAAAAAAAGCCAAAACCTCCTCAAGTGCAGCTCCTCAGTGCTTAATCCTACATGAACCATGCAGAGAGGTTTCCCTGCTCTGGGTTTCACACTCTGCTGCTCTCCATGGCTCCTGCCTCCAGTTTTGGTTTGTTTTCCCCCGTTCAGCAGCTTGCTGATGAGAAAACCTGCATGCAGTTCTCCATCCGCCGTCCCAAGCTGCCCTCCTCGGAAACCCACCCGGAGGAGAACACACACCGGCGCCTCGACGTGACTGCCTGGCTCCATCACCTGAATGAATCCGGGCAGGTGGAGGAGGAGTACAAGCTGCAGAAGGTGAGAGGTTCTCATCTCTTCTCTCCTGCTGCAGAGTGCCAGTGCCCAGGGGGAAGCTGCAGGAGTTTGCTTTCGTGCCAGGGGCAGGAACTGGGAGTGTGGAGACTGGTGTAGGAAGCGTTGGCTGGAGATCTTGCTGTGGGATTGGAGCAGATTCCAGCAGATTCCCACCTGGACATGTTCCTGTGTCACCTGCTCCAGGTGACCCTGCTTTGGCAGGAGGGTTGGACGGGGTGGTCTCCAGAGGTTCTTTCCAACCCCAATTGTTCTGTGATTCTGTGATGGTGGAGCATCTCCCATCCATAAACAAGGACAAGCTGTCCCACTTCTGCTGCCGTTTGGAATCAGTAAACCAGAGGGCCCAGTGCCCTCAGTGTTTGCAGAATGTGTGACCAAATCAGAGAGAACTGGAGATTGCTGTGTGGACTGGGGTTGCTGCAGGAACTGGGATTGCTGCGTGAACTGGGATTGCTGTGAGAACTGGGATTGCTGCAGGAACTGGGATTGCTGTGAGAACTGGGATTGCTGTGAGAACTGGGATTGCTGTGAGAACTGGGATTGCTGCAGGAACTGGGATTGCTGCAGGAACTGGGATTGCTGCGTGGACTGGGATTGCTGCAGGAAGTGGGATTGCTGTATGAAATAACGCAGGGGGAGCACTGGGCCCGGGCTCTGAGGGAGAAGTTTGCAGTGCAGTGCAGTGTCTCCAGGACTGGGGATTAAGCCGTGACATGAGAACGACACGTTAATCATAGAGCCTCTCCGGGGGTGGTTATTGACATTGAAATGAGCCCGATTTGTGTCTGGTCTGGGAATAGAGGGCCAGCACTTTCCCTCTAAACATGTGCAAATTGCAGGAGCTTGAATCAAGGCGTCACTTGTCAGGAAAGAACTGCAGAGGCACCAAAGCATAGCAGCGGGCAGTTCCTTGTTGCTGTATTTGGGAATGTTAAAACTGTACCAGCCATAACTTTTGCTCCTTGTTCCAGGCCATTTTCTTTGGTGGGATTGATATTTCCATCCGTGGGGAGGTGTGGCCCTTTCTGCTGCACTACTACAGCTACGAGTCCACTTCTGAAGAGAGGGAGGCACTGAGGCTGCAGAAGAGGAAAGAATACTTTGAGATCCAGGAGAAAAGGTAATAGACCATCATCATCCTCCCCTCCTCATTCCGCAGGCTGGACATCACAGTGACACTGCTGGTGATGTGCAGAGTCTCTGCCTCCTTTGCATCAGGAGAAGCTGGAGTAAAGAAGTGAGAGGGATGGTGAAGGAGGTGTATTGGGCACTGCTGACCTCCTGAGGCTCTGGAACTAATAATAATTTGATAGTAATAATTTGAATCATAGAGCTCACTTGAGTTTTTGAAACAGGCTCATCAGTACCACACAGGGAAACATCTCACAGCCAAGGCTTGAGTTAGAACATTGAAGGTGAAATTGGGATCTTGTATTTCTTTATAAATATAACTGTACATAAAAATAAGGAAGGAGAAGGGATATCTAATTCAAGGAGGTTGTTACTGCAAGAACCATGTGTTGTTAAATAGCTGGGGGTACATTTAAGCTGGAGAGGGACAGTGGTGGTATTAATTAGGACACAATCAAACCAGAGTTCAGGTGTGCCACCCCCAAGGCGCAGTGGAGAGCAGGGTCTGATGCTTCTGAAGTGTGTATCACAGCAAACACATCATGTTATCCCGTTTATAACCCAGGAGGCTCCCTCTAGTAATCCCTTGGGGCAGACAATCCACTTTCTGGACAGACCTGCTTGTCTGTTCTTCAGGTGCTGAGAAAACACTGTACAGGAATAGTTTTTCTCTGCAAACTAAGACTGAAGAGACTGAAATGAGGCTTTTTGTTCATTGTGGCAACCATATTCCTCTCTTGGCAATGGTCTCCTGTTGCTGCTCCGTTTCCAGGCTGTCCATGACTCCGGATGAACAGAAGGATTTTTGGCGCCAGGTGCAGTTCACGGTGGACAAGGACGTTGTGAGGACTGACCGCAGCAACCAGTTCTTCCGAGGGGAGGACAACCCCAATGTGGAAACGATGAGGTGAAGTGTCTGATTCAGGGTCCCAAACATGTCCTGCTGAGGGTGCGGACAACTCAGTCAGCCAGTCCTGGGCTGCCTGGGAATGCTGAACAGCCCCCACTGTGCATCTGACTGGAATCAAGGGATGCAACAACAAGGCCTTCCTGGTGCTTCCAGTGCCTCTGTAGCCGTTTCCTCCTCGGTCTAATAACCCTGCTCCCATCCCCAACCGTCCCTGCACACCCAGGGGTGCTGTGCAGGGCTGTGTGCAGGTGCCTGGGTCTGTGGTTCTCCTGATGGGATGGAGGATGAGCACACCAGAGTCTGCTCCACTGGGTGGGACTTGTAAAAAGTGAGAGTCACACTTACGGACAGTGTTAGTGTATCTTTGTTCTGCTTCCAGATACAGTTCTTTTAGGGAAAGTGGGATGCCACAAAATGGGCTCAAAAGTTAATGTTTTAGATGTCAGAGGGTCTGTGACTCTCCTGCACTGATCCTGGCTCAGCCTGTGTGGTGGGGGCTGGGGGGAAGGGATGGGTTTGTGCTCAGCTGTCACCTGCCCTCCCCTGTTCCTCCTCCGTGTTTGTGTCTCTGCTCCAGGAGGATCTTGCTGAACTATGCAGTATTTAACCCAGCCATCGGATACTCCCAGGGCATGTCCGACCTGGTTGCTCCACTCCTGGCAGAGATCCTGGATGAGTCGGATACTTTCTGGTGCTTTGTGGGATTGATGCAGAACACGATCTTCATCAGCTCCCCCCGGGATGAGGACATGGAGAAGCAGCTGGTGAGGCTGAATGCTAGGATCCTGTTCTCTGTCAATGCCTTCTCCTCTCCCCAGTCACAAAAAGCAGTTCCCTGAGTTCCAGTATGCCAAGTCACACTCCAAAGCCACAAAATCCTTGGGCTGATCCTCAGGTTTGTCCTGTGCAGGGCCAGGAATTGGACTTTGATGGTCCTTGTGGGTCACTTCCAACACTCCATATTCTAGGATTCTATAATTCTATTGAAATAACAGATGGATGGAATTGTTCCTGGGTGATTGGGGCACTCCAAATGCAGTTATATCCATATGTCCTTGTGAAACAGCTGCCTTGGCCTTTGAGCACTGGCCTTTGGTGATAGACTCAAGCGTGCTCCTGGCTGCGCTGTACTAAGCAGGCCACAGGGCTGGAGCCTTTTGGGAGAGAAGAGAACTCTCCAGCTCTGGCTCATAGTGTGGGGGTCCCTGGGGTGCCGAGGGGTGGTGAGGGTGGTACAAGTCCTTGTGGCCGAGGCAGGGCCTCAGCTCAAAGTGTCTTTTCCAGATGTACCTGCGCGAGCTGCTGCGGCTCATGCACCCCCGCTTCTACCAGCACCTCTCCTCCCTGGGAGAGGATGGCCTGCAGATGCTTTTCTGTCACCGTTGGATCCTCCTCTGTTTCAAACGGGAGTTCCCAGAGGCCGAGGCCCTGCGCATGTGGGAGGCGTGCTGGGCTCACTACCAGGTGAGGCAGCTGGCACGGGCAGGGCTGAGCCCTCGCCCTCAGCAGGCACTGCAGGATTTCCACTAGTGCTCTTAGTAGCAAAGGAGCCAAAATAAAGCAGTGTTACAGAGGGTCTGTAACTATAGGAGAACTATATCTGTGTAGTAGGAGGATGGAGCCCTGCCTGCCTCTCCTCCTTGGGGATGTCCGGGTTTCAGAAGGAGGTGTTTCAGAAAGTACTGAACACTCACTTTTGAAGTTCAGGCTTCTCTTACACAGCTGGGAAATGTCTTCCCAAAAATCACTGGTCTACTCTGAACGCTGTGGTGCAAACTTTGCTGTGAAGAGAAGAGGCTTTGGCTCATCATCTGTGGTTCAGAATTCACCAGTAACTCACATTCTCACCACTGGGCAGAACTGGAGAGAGCAAAAATTCTCACCAAGGACCCACTTGTGGAGGGTGGGAGGTGAACCAGAGCTCTGCCTCCACCTGCTATACAGCAGCCCCTGTGCTCTCGTTGCAGACGGACTACTTCCACCTCTTCATCTGCGTGGCCATCGTGGTGATTTACGGGGATGATGTCATTGAACAACAGCTGGCCACTGACCAGATGCTGCTGCACTTCAGCAACCTGGCCATGCACATGAACGGGGAGCTCGTACTCAGGAAGGTAAATACCCAGGTGCTGAGGTTTGGGTCCAGAGATGAGTCAGGGTGTTGAGGAAGCCAGGGACTGAGGCTTCAGCTTCTTATCACCTGTATCCCTGTGCCTGGCTGGAGCCCAGGAGGGTGGGATGCTGCTCTTTGCCTGGAGGTGACAGGATGGTTGGGATAACCTTTGGCTGGGATAACCCGTGCCCATGCTCAGGGAAAGGGCAGACGGAGCTGTTGGTGCCATGGTCCCCATTCCATCTCAGCTGGAGTGACTGGGGCTGTGGGATGAGCTGTGGTGTGCGGCAGCCCCCACGACTCCCCTCTGTCCCCGTTATCCCTGGGCTCTGTGTGCAGAGGGACACGCCTTTGCTGAAGCTCAGGTAGCCAAACAGGAGGATGGGAGAGGGGGCCATGGGCCACCTCAGCTCTCCGTGTTCTTCCCCCAGTGAGGAGTGAATGTTTTCCCTCTCTCCCTCCCCTCTAGGCCAGGAGTCTGCTCTATCAGTTCCACCTGCTCCCCCGCATCCCCTGCAGCCTGCACGACCTCTGCAAGCTGTGTGGGACAGGCATGTGGGACAGTGGCTTCATCCCCGCGGTGGAGTGCTCCGGCCATCACCCCGAGTCCGAGAGCTGCCCGTACGGAGGGCTGGTGGAAGTGTCTTCTCCTAGACCAGGAAGTGAAGGCAAGAAAGGCCTGAAAACACGGGATGTCTTCGCCTTCCGAAAATAGCTGAGAGGAACAGGGTGTGACGGCAGAAGGGAAGGGCAGGAAGGATGTGCATAGGAAAAAATGTTGAAGACAAAAATGGAGGAATAGCTTGTCAAGATTCCTGGGAAGACTGGAAGGTGGGGAATGGAAGAGGAATTAAATCGCTCTCCAGGGGAAGCAAGTTCCAGTGCATGGATGGTGGAACCTGAGCAAAAGGCATCGAACCAGGAACTGTGTTGACACATGTTTGCATTTGGTTTTGTTAGAAACAAGCTTTTCTAGGTCTTAACAAGGACTTTTTATTCTGCCTCTGGGACTGGACTGGTTATCAACCAGAACTTTCTTACTTGCTGATGAGAAACGAGAACACTCAAGAGAGCCAAGTGCACCCGGCAGCGTTGGTGGGGCTGGGGGCAGGAGCAGGGCAGGAGCTGGGCAGGAGCTGGGCAGGAACTGGGCAGGAGCTGCCCTTCACCTGGAGCTCACCACGCGCTCTCCGCTTCAACCAAAATGTGCAAAACGTGGCTTCTCTCTAAAGCCATAAAGACCATTTTAATTATAATCTGCCAAAAATAAAACTGCAGACCGTTGGGATTGCAGGGAAGGTGGCTGCTTTGTCGGCGAGGAAGGACTGGTCACCTCAAGGTCTTGTCTCTGGCCTTTTTTATAGGCTATACTGGCTGGCGGGATTTTTTTTCATTTGTACAGAAATTGTATAGTCCCAGGTATTTCACAGACACCGTCCAAAGTTTCTTCTTCACGTGGTATTGGGTAGGAATTGTTGGCTGTGAGGGTGGACAGGCCCTGGCACAGGCTGCCCAGAGAAGCTGTGGCTGCCCCATCCCTGGAAGTGTCCAAGGCCAGGTTGGATGGGGCTTGGAGCAACCCGGGCTAGTGGAAGGTGTCCCTGCCCATGGCAGGGGGTGGCACTGGATGAGCTTTAAGGTCCCTTCCAACCCAAACCATTCCATGGTTCTCTGATTCCACTACATTACAGCAAAGCTGTTTCTTTATGCTGACGACTACAGACTTTAGACACTTTAGTCTGTTGTTTCCAGTATGTTTCCCATTGTGTTTCCCTTGGCTCTCCTCAATTACTGAATATTTACTGTCCTTGCCTGTCACTGCCACAGGCTATGGCACATACACTCCTTGTGGGCTTTATGCCCTTCACTTGGTGCCAGTGGTGCACGCTGTTCCCCATCCTAGAGTGAAAACAAAACTTGCCTTGTTGCAGCCATTTTTGCTGAGCTCTGTCTGATAAAGGTTTCCCTTGGGGTATTTTTGAAAGGACAGCGTGTTTCTTTTCTTGTCTGCTATAAAATTTGCCAACCAGAAGTGGAGCTGGGGCTTTGAGCCCTGTTGCCAAAGGTCCTTACCAAATTCAGTGTCCTGAGCCAGTGTTTGTGCCAAACAGAGCCAGGGGAACAGCTGCCTTGTAAGACTGGAAAAGGAGATGAGGTGACAGCGGCGTTGGGGGTCTGCAGCCTTTCCTGGCTGTCCTGCTCCCTCTCACTTCCTGCACACTGCTTCCCACACAGCTGTCCTGGGCAGGCTGGGTGAGGCCGTGCTCACTTCCAGCTCTGCCTCTCAGGCACCTTTGTACCCTCAGTAGCACTTGTGGAACCCCCTTGTCCTCGTGCAGTGCTGGGGGGGTTCCTGCACCTGACAAGCACATTTCTCTCAAAATCCTTCTGCAAGGCCTTACCCACAGCCTGTCCTGGAGCCCACATGGCCTGTTCCTGCTGGGAAGTGAGGCTGCAGCTGGGATGCTCTGTGTGAAGCCAGCACGAGCCAAGGGCATGCTGCATTCCAAGGGGAAGACGCCTTGCCCCACTGCAGGCACCACACTGAGGGCTGGCTGTTGTGTGGCAGAAGGACAGTTTGGCTCCCACTTTGTGTGCCTTTAATTCAGAGGATGAAAACCTTTCCCTGGATGAGAGCAATGGGGAAACCCTCTGCAGGATGGCATGGCTCCAAAATAGCCAGTGCAAGAGGCACCGAGGCTGCAGTGCCAGCTGGGGTTTGACAGGTGACACCTCCTGTAAGGGCTGAGGCTGCTTTTGTCTGGGGCAGCGAGTTCATCGAGATTTATGATGTTTCAGTGAATAATAAAAGTTTGTGTGAGGCCTCTGTGTGTCCGTTGCTGTGCAGGCTGGGAGCTGCACCTCACAGGCGGGGACAGCACTGGGCCAGACACCGTCCCCAGCTTGAGCTGCTCGTTTTGGAGCCATTCAGAGGTGTGTTGGGTGCTGGGGCTGCGTTGCTGTCCCCAGGCCCCACTCATGTCAGCCTGAGGATGTGTGGCAGCACTGGGTGGATTCATCCAGATGGAAGCTCAACGTTGGTGGCTGAATTCAGGTCAGGAAAACTGCACGGCGGAAAGCACCAGAAGCATCTTCTGCAGAGCAGCTTGGTGGCACCGGGACAGGCGCCAGCTCCCCATGGGGACAGCAGGAGCGGGGCACATCCTGCTGCCACCTGCCTCCTCGTGTGGGATGGGCATCGCCACGAGGCTGTCGCAGCACCGCGGCTCATCCACGGTGCCAGGGCAGCCAGAGCCTCTCGGGAGCACCGTGAGGAGCAGCAGCACGTGGGCAGCTCTGCCAGGCGTGGTGTGCTGGGCACGAGGGGAGAACAGCCGCCTCCTCAGCTTGAGGGGTGCTGGGCACAGGGGGACACAGCCCCCTCCTGAGCTCCCACTGCCCGCAGAGGGCTGGGAGGCACCAGCAAACCCCTCCCAGAGGAGCCGGAGCTGGTTTTGCTGCAGCACTCATTCCCAGCCACTAAAAGACAATAGGAAGAGATGAAGTGGATAATTTGGAGCATTATTTTTCCACTATTAAAATGTCATTCAGCAATGTGGAAATCACTCAGGATTGGTTTAGTTAAAGACTCTGCACTGCAGTTTTCCAGCACGTGGAATAAGCTGGGTTCCGTTTGAAGCGGGGCTCAGCTCTGGGAGCGCATGGCCAGGTTTGGTGTGCCAACCTCAGCCAGCTCTCCTGTGCCTCGTGTTCCCTGAGGGTCCCGCTGCCAGCAGGAGACTCCAGGTGTCTGTGCTTCCCATTGGAGCCCCCGAACCCCTGGCACACGCTGACCCCACTTTGCCATAGTCAGGGAAACAAAGGTGCCCAGCTGCTCCCAATGACCAGCAGTGCTCACATCCTGGTGACCCGATTCCAGCTTGTGATGCCATTTAACTCTCATTGGAGATTCACAATCTTCTGAGCTTGTTTTGGGAGATAGGTGTCTGTGGAGCCAACCTGGAACTCTCTGGCAGTGCCTGGGGTAGTGTCAGGAGCAGCCGTGGGATTCCTCTGCAGTGAAAGGACAGTGGGTCTCCAAGGTCCTTCTGACCTATCCCCAAGATTTTCCCTTGTAACACTCTCTTTGCCATCTGAAAAAAAACCCTAAGGAACAAAAAAGCAGCTGGGCTTGGTCCCTACAGAGGAGGAAAGTGGATCCTAGAAACAGTGACCCTCACATGGTGTCTTCTCGGTCACTGCCCTGAGCGTTGCATTAGCTGCAGCTGAGCAGCCAAAAATAGACCCTTGCGAAGGTAAATAGTCAGCGTAAGCCTCTTTAGCCTCAGCCTTGAGCTGACACATCCTCCTGCCTCCCGCTGCCGGGGGGAAGGGGAGCAGGGAGGAAAGAAAACCGAGTTGTCGCTCCTGCGGTAACACAGCTCCGTAATCCCAGCGGGAACCCGATCCTGCACCTGGAACACCAGAGCACTGCACAGCCCCACACCTCCGCATGGGGACTGGGCCGTGACACCTGGGCTGCTGCTGGGCACGGAGAGAGAGGGGAGAACTGCCCCACTCCGTCCCGGGGCTGGGAGGGGGCATGGAGCCATCCTACGTGTGGGTGAGCGGGAGGGGATCAATGGATCGGCTTCACTGGACCTTGGCATTGAGCACTGACCACACAGGGGGCAGTGAAGTCCAGCGAAAACACTCCTGGAGTTTGCTGCACCAGGGAAATCAGCACCTGTGAGCAGAGCCTGGGCAGATGGGGGCTTGGTCCCGCTTCCCGGGGCTGGGTGTGTTTGGATGTGGCTGTTTGGCTGTTCCGTCGCATGATGCTGCCTGTCAAATGAGAAATTACAGTTCACAAGAACAAAGAGACTCACCTGAGTTATTACAAGCTCCAAAGAATTTCAAACCGCACGTAGCTTGTCCCCCTGGGCTGGCTGATTAATCCCTGGGTCGCTCTGCTTGGGTCATAAAAATAGACTAGTCGGGCCAGCCGGAGCTCACGGTCACATCCCGCCGCGGGCGCCGGCCTGGCCCTGCCCTGCCTGAGCGCGGCACTTTGGGCTCTGCTTGCCCTTTCTGTCACTCATCTAAACACAAACGCAATGTGTGACGGGGTTTCACAGCACCTGGAAGAAAAACAGAGGCTGAGGCAGCCCGGCAGAGCCCCAGTGTACCAGATCCTTCCAAATTCAGCAAGTTCAGGCCCTGCCAAAGGTCCTGTTCTGTGTGGCAAAGCAATAGCAGGAGAAGGAGCAGCCTAAGGACTCTTCCTGGGATTTTTGATTTTGTTTGGCTTGAGTCTGTCTTTCAGAAACCACAAACAAGTTCAGCTGCTTCTGTCTGCGGCCGGGGCTTAACTCACCTTGGCAGTGGCAGAGGCAGCCGGGGAGGTGCTGGATGGTGGGCATCTGCCAGAGTCCTCTCTGCTCTCCAGAGGTTTCTGCAGAGGAGACAGAGGGCAGGGGGGCCCCTGGGACATGGCAAACACCCTGGTAGAGTGACCGCAACCTCCTGCATCACTCTGAGCCCTCAGCACTGGGCAGAGCCTGTGCTGTGAGTGAAGGCAGAAAACCCTTTGGTTCTGCTTGTGCCAGGAAGCAAGAACACCTTCCAGGAGGGCTACCTGGCTCAAATCATCTCTGGCAGCTGGGTCCTGGCTCCAGGAACCCAATTCCCACATATTGCAGGTGAGGGTGGGCACTGAAAGATTTCCAGCGGTGACTGGAAACCCTGGAAACAGCCCAAAGAGCAGCTGGCCTTTAGGCCCTCTGCCAAGGCGATAATGTGCCCTGATGCCAGTGCAGCAGGAGCACTGGGAAGGTGCTGCTGGCCCTCCCCAGGGCTCAGGCACAGTGGGACAGCGGGTCCCAGCCCCTGGAGCAGCTCCACACCGTGGGAGTCCCCAGCCCGGCCAGGTTGAGGTACAGCCAAGACAGGCTGGGGAAGGGGTGCCACCGAAAGGGTGCAGGAGAGCTGGGTGTGGAGCAGCTTCCCCAGGCTGAAAGATGCCGTGTACCCTCCTGCAGGTCTGTGGGGACAGGGGCAGGTCTGGCTCCCAGCTCCAAGGAGCCTGTGCTCGGGGAGGGGGGTGGGGGGAGCAGGGCAGGAAAGGGTTAAGGCGCTGCCAGAGCAGGAGCGAGAGCAGGGAATTGAGCTGCTGACGCAGGTAGGCTCTGCCGGCAAGCATCCCAGCGCAGACACGGCACACGGCAGCGTCACCCTCAGCTCCTGAGCTGCTTTGGAGCCCCCTGAGAGCAGGGAGTGGGTGACAGGCCCACCTACACACAGGGAGCAGACCAGGGCCTTCCCTGGGCTGTCACCCACCATGGCACTGCCAGGGTCATCTCAGGGTGCCCACCTCACTCTTTGCTGCCACAAACATGGCCTGACCCAGCCCTTCTCCAGCCAATTGGAGCTGGAAGGATGCTCCATGGTCTGAGATGCTACACAGAGGTGTAGGGCAGAGCTGAGCCCTGCCAGGAGGGTGGGTGGCACTGCAGAGCAGGTGAGGAGGGTCTGGTGTGCTGAGCGTTCTGTTCCTGAAAAATCACTTGGCAGTGGTTTGGGTCACAAAAAGACTCTGAACAAGCAGGGCTGGAATAGGTGGCACAGGAAGAAATGGACCACTGAGACCTCGTGCTCCCTGGGCTGTTCCCCTCAGTGGGATGGGATGGGTTGGGGACACCACAGAACCCCCTTATTTGGCTTCTCCTGGGCTTCACAGACATGAAAGGAAGAGCCAGGCAGTGTTTCTGCTGTGTCTGGCCAGGTGGAAGTGGTGAGGGGAGATGGAGAACCAGGAAGGGGATACAGCCCTGTGGGAAGTGGGGGCCAGAGAGACCATAGCCCTTAGGTCTGTGCAAGCCCTGACCTTGCCAGAGCTGGGTCGGCCCCTGAGAGCCCTTGGGTTGAAGAGATTCCCCTGAAACAGGGACCCTTTCCCATGCAGGTTCATCGCTGCTGCTGTCTGGGTTCTGCCATGCCATCCCTGCCAGGCCGGGGCAGCAGCGGCTGTGGGGCCGGTGTCACCGTGGTGTGTGGCACTCCAGGCTCAAGAGCAGAACCCAGTAAGGGACTGTTTGCACCGAGTCCCTGCCAAGGCCACGTGTGCTGCCCTCCAGGAGCCGCTGGGAAGTCAGGCCCGATGGAAATATAATGGGATAATCGATGGCCCATTGTTGCTCGGCTTAATTTAGCTGCTCGGGCAGGGAATGCACAGTGTGGATGTACGTCAGCAGGAGCCAAGGCAGGAGATGAATCAGCCCCGTGTCCTCTATGGCACAGGGGACAGAACGGGCACAGGCACCTGCTGGGCCAGGGGCTGAGCCCCCAGACCCCCGTGGCAGGAGCACAGGGTGTGGGGAAGTGTTATGAATGGGGATTTACTTTGTTTTGCATAACACCAGGTTTGAAATGGCTGCACTGGGCTCAGTGTTACACCCCTGCATTGCCAAAAGCCCCTTGGAAGCTGCAGCAGGAGCAAGGAAGCTGCTGGGTGAGCTGGGATAGGGAGTTGAGCTCTGGGGGCATGGCTTGGAGAGGACACGGCTGATGCTAGGGCTCAGGAAGGACACTGCTGCTGCCAGGACTCTTCTCAACCACGGCCCAGGAGCCCCCAACCCTCCTGCCCCAGCTCCCCCTCTCAGCACAGCCTGCCAGCCTGTGCACAACCTGGCTCAGAAGGCCCCAGGGATGCCATCTGGGGACAGTCCCCCCACTCAATCCACCTCACCAGCTGGAAGCACAGCTTAATGCTCAACCCCAGCTCTCTAGACTTCACACTTTGCCCTGCAGCTCAGCAGTGCCCACCCTGATACCTGGGGAATCGCCCTTCCTCCTCACTGTTTGACTTCCCCACATTCCTCTGGGCTGGCTCACACCACACCCGGCCCTGCAGTTCGGGCTTTCCTCCTAAATTAGTCACAGCTGGGTGATGGGGCTCTTCCCTGCCCCTCTCTGCACAGAGTCCACCCTGCCCGATGTGTTTGCTGCTCCCTCCCCTCTGCCTGAGCTCCCGTCCCACCGTCCCACGCGGTGAGACACCTCTGATCCCAGGCATCCCCCAGGGATGGATGTGTAGTGTGGCTTCAGCCTGGATTTCATTTCCATGCTGTCACCCATGCCAGTCCCTCCTGGCCCCACTGATTCCCATGTCCTGGCATCCTCAGCACCTCCTGAGCGTGAACACCCTCCCTGTGCCGCGCGCTGCCTCTGCCACTCCGCTAAGGGTGACGTTGGATGAAAGCAGCTCTGGCTCCTCAGCCCTGGACAGGGCACCTGGGGTCAAGTTAGCAAGCCCCTTCCCAGGCTGTGTGACCAGCGGGAGCTCGGCTCCAGCTCTGGCTGTGCCCATGCAGGACCAGCCAGGTCCCCTGGGCACCCGTATGTGTTAGTGGGGGTCTGCCCATGGCGACAGGGGATGCCTGGCCCTTCCCCAGGGTCAGTGAGGCACAGACCCGGCAGCAATGGGCTGAAGGAGACCCAAAGCACCCTTTCCATGGGGTTGGCCCGGCCCCCAGCCCTGATTCCCGCTGGCAGCTCCGCAGGATGCCCCAGCACACCGAGATGCCGCAGGCCCAGCGCCAGCGCCCTCCCCACACTTGCCTTTTATGGCCCTGCTGCAGCCACGGCCCAAACATGGGCTGCGGGATGGCGGAGCTGGAGCCTCCCTGGGGCTGGCCCTGACGCCGCTGAAGGTGCTCCAGACACCCCAGCTCAGCTGGGGGAGCTGGGGCTGAGCGGCAAAGTGCTCCATGCCGGCAGCACGCTGCTTCCCGGGGCACCCTGCAGCTCATCCCGGTCCCTCTGCCCCTCGCAGCTCCCATCCCTGCCTTGGACAGCCCTGCATCCCTGCCTTGTGCTCCAGCCTGTCACTTTGCACCTCCCTGTCCTCCCCAGACAGCAGGGTCGCTGCGGACCCGCTGTGCCCCAGTCCAGCACGGCACAGCTCGCACCGAGCCGCGGCAGACACAGCCCTGGCTTTGTCACAGAGCTGCCCCGGG
Source organism: Cephalopterus ornatus (assembly GCA_013396775.1). Taxonomy (NCBI): domain Eukaryota; kingdom Metazoa; phylum Chordata; class Aves; order Passeriformes; family Cotingidae; genus Cephalopterus; species Cephalopterus ornatus. Next base: position 36,543 of record VZRE01009223.1, read on the forward strand.
CAGAGAGAAGAGGGGCCAATGGGCACCGCCAGCCCCAGCAACCCTCCTCTGCCCAGTGCCCGGGCAGGGCTAGTGGGGAGGATGTGCCACAGGGTGTGTCAGAAACCAAATGACTCAATCGAACCCACAGTGACACCCCTAAGGGCAGCTCCTGTCGCTGCGGGGCTCCAGTAGCTCCTCACCTCCATCCCAGTCCCATCCAGGCTCGAGCTGGTCACCACAGGCTGGGACACAGGTGAGACCCCGTGGTCAGTGCTGGCCACGACAGGGACCCAGGATGTCGGGGCAGAAAAGGGAACGGGGGCAGGAAGGGGGTGATGGGCAAGGCAGCTGCAGGGGGGAGGCCAGGACTGAGCCCCGGGTTGCACCAGGGCTCCTGACGTCCCCTCCAGCATGAGGAACACGAGGAAACTGCCTGTGCTGTATTTCCTGGCTGCGGGCAGTAAATCCTCAGGGCCCAGGACAGCAGTTGTTGTGTTTGTAATGACAGAGCTCCATGAATCAGCGTTGCCCTGTGATCCCGGCTGCCTGGGCAGTGTCAGCATCGCCACGGCACGGGAGACCCCCCACATCCCTCAGCAGTGCCAGTGCTCCGGGGATGGGCATCCCTGCCTCGTGCTCCAGTCTGTGCCAGGATGCTGCTGTGCCCAGTGCCAGGGCAGCTGCAGGGGAGTGGCAGAGACAGGGCATGTGCTGGGGAGTGAAGAATTGAGCTCAGGAAGCAAAGCATCTCTCGTGCTGCCCGCGAGACAGCTGGAGTTCCCAGAACCTGCTCGGCATCCCCGGGGGAAACCAGACAGCGAGCAGCAGCCTAAAAATAGCTGCCCAGGGCACACGCAGTCGTCTGAGAGAAGGGGAAGTGAAAAGGGAGATGAGCTGAAGCTTTCCAAGGAACAGACCCCAGCCCTGCTCACTTTGCCACCCCCCATGGGTGAATTGCAAAGTCTTTGCTGCAACACCTTCACCTGAACTTTTGGCATGAGAAAGCATCTGAGGGTCAGGCACCAACACTCACAGAGCCCAGGACAATGTCACTGTGGGACAGGATCACTGTGCCAGGTAGGAGAAGTGCAGAATCCCAGGAAACACTCTGAGTCCCCACTTGGCTCTATATAGCCAAATCCAGATAATCCAAGGCGGGGCAGAGGTTGGAGGAGCCAGTCTAGCCTGTCAGTGACCAGCTGTGCCTCCCAGTTGTGCTCACTCAGCTCCTGTGTGGCTGTTCCCCGTCACCTAAACCCGGCACGAGCAGCGCAGTGTTCAGCCCGGAGCCCAGCACCCGAGCAAAAGGCTCATAGATTATCAGCCCTTGGGTTTAAGGAATTTATGGGCCATGAAAATGTCTTCCCTGCCAGAGCTGAGCCTTCTGCAGCAGCAGAGTGACCTGTGCTGGGCACAGGTGCTGAATCGGTGCCCAAGCCCCACTGGCTGGCAGGAGCAGGGACACAGAGCGGCCCCCACAGTGCCTTGGACTGAGGTTCTGCCCTGCAGACACCGATGGGCTCCCACCCCTGGGCAACACATCCACCTCCTGATGGGTTTAGTGCAGTTCAGCTTGGGTCAGACTAAGCAGCTTTGGAACAGGGAGCTCTGGTGACGGCACAACGCGTGGGCAAACAGCAGGGCCAGGAAATCTTTCTGAAACCTTTGAGAACATAAGCACTTGGTGTGCTCTGCTGAGGAGACGAAGTGCCAGAGCAGTCTCTGGGTTGGCGAAGCCGCCTTGCAGTGAGCCCCGGGCTGGGCTGAACCTGCCGAGCCGCCGAGCGCCGAGCGGAAGGAAGGCGGAGGGAAGGGCTGAGAGGAGCTGTGCCGCTGCCTCGGCTCAGGTGCAGGGAATGGAAACTGCCTGACCACAGAGCTACTTCCTCCCTCCCCTCACAGCAGTGCCCTGCACGCTGGGCAGGAACCCTGCGAAACCCAGGCACCTCTGCCAAACCCAGGCACCTCTGCCAAACGATGCTTTTTGTGGCCGCCTGACACCAGCGATGGCCCTGCTGGAGGGGGGAAGGGCAGGGGTTGAGTCCCTCACTCCCACACGGCAGCACTCGGCCAGGTTGGGGCTGCACAGTCTCCCCATCCATGCCACAGCTGCTGAATCCACCCCTGCAGCTCCCAGCTTGCTCCCAAGGGAACCACGTGCCTGAAGCAAGGATCCCGTAGACTTTCATATGAGGAGACCCAAGATCACAGCCCCAGCCCTGCCCACGGCACGGCACAATGCCAACTCCGGCTGTTCCCTGAGAGCCACGGCTCATGGGACCACCGACCAGGACTCTGCAGCCCTGGGGATGCCAAAGGACCCTGTGTCTCACAGCCCTCAGAGCCCAGGGGTCCCCATCCCCGCGGTGCAGTGCCAGGCAGGACCTCCACAGTGCCCACGGCAGCTCGACCCAGGGCTCATATCTGCTGTGCTGGGTGGTTTGCCCGTGTGCCAGCTCCACTGTGTGCCATGCCCGGACCAGGAGGTGGGGCATGTGCTGACAAGGCCCTCGCTGCTCGTCTTCCCACAGCTCCCCGAGCGGTCCCAACCCCAACCGGCAATTATCAGCTCTCTGTGGGCTATCACCGATCTCATCACTGCACAGCCCAGGGAGGGGAGGCCGGGATGGCAGTTTGGATCAGCGCCAAGTGGCATCGAATTGCTCTGCCAGAGGAGCTGGTCCCGGCCCCGGCAGTGCCGGGTGCTGCACAAGCAGCTGGGGGAGCAGAGCACAGACAGAAAAGTTCCTGGTGCCCACAGAGCGGGCTGCAACTGCCCCCAGCTCTAATCTTAGCGAATCAATCAATCACTCAATCTTTGTTCTTAAATAGCTTGGCATGGCCAGCCCACTTTCCTCTGCAGCCAGGGAAGGCCTTATGAATGTTTCTCCCTCCCAGGAAGCAATGCTTGTGTGGGTGGGAGCCAGGAGAGCTCGTTTGTGGGATGAGGCAGCCGGGCTGCACCCCTAGGGGTGCTATGCCTGGATTAAGTCCCTTTTCCTGGCTCAGCCCAGCTCCTGCCCGAGAGTGAGAAGTGGCACTGAGTGCCTGGAGGCTCAGACAGAGGAGTGGGCATGGGGCCATCCCTGCTCCAGCTGGAGGAGCACGTGGACCCGAAGACCATCCTCACCACCACCAGTGGCGGATGCAGCCACGCCGGGACACACACACAGACCCAGTTCTGATGGAGAAAATCTCATAATTACACTCAGCTGCTGAGGAACAGCATCGGCTTAAGTGATAAGAAGGGGAAGAGCACCAAGGACAGATCTCTCATGGCTGCTTGGAGCCGAGGGGGAAGATGGGGAAGGTCCAGGACAGGGTGGGGCCAGTGGCAGGCATCAGGCTCCCTGTGCTGTGGGGGGAAGGAGTTCCTGTCTCCCTCTGTTCCAGGAGGCGGGAAGGCTTCCAGGGTGGGAGTGCATCCCAGGCAGCCAGCATTGCTCTGGGAATGTGGGGCAGGCAGGACCTGCTCCCACCAGCTGGGTGCTGAGCCTGGTGCTGTGGGAGGAGGGTCACAGCCAGGGACAGGGGGACTTCAGTGCCTCTTTCCTGTGAATTTCTCCTGACTTGCCTGGCTCTAAGAAGATTAAAGACAGATGGTCTCTGAGGCTCCCTCCGTGGCACCCATGCTTGAGATTGGGGGGGAAGGTATAGTGGAAAAGAGCCCTGGGGAAGGGGGGTTATTCCCAGCCAAGTCCCCAAGTGATGGAGCCTAGTGGGAACCTGCTGTTATGTGCTGCCCTCTCTGCTTGTGCGGGCTGCCGCTCTGCAGAGCAGGGCTGTCACTCCTTCTTCCCAGGCTGGCTCATCTGCAGGGAGCTCCAGGGGTGAGGGGAACCCAGCTGTGCCCCCAGCGTGGCTGCTCTGGGTAGTGCTGCCATGTGCCCTCTCGTGCCTCAGCCCCTCCATGCGCTGCACTAAACCAGCTCCGTGGAGTTGTGTTAAACTGCTGTGGAAGCACAGTGTGTGCTCCTGCAAGTATCTCATTCCTGGGGATTCTGCCCACAAACTCCTCTGGTTTGTGCTGGAAGCAGCACCAGAAAAAAGCATTCACCTAACCCAGCCCCATGTGCACCAGCGGCAGTGATGCACTTGTGAAGCCATTTAAATTTCTACGTGATGACCCAGTTCAGGGTGGTTTCGCCTCTGGGTTTTCCCACTGCTACTGCCTCTGGGTGGGTGGTGGCAGCTCCAGACCTCGCTGCTGTGCTGGATTTTAAGGCCACCACGCTGACAGCTCTAGCCTCAGGTGCTCAGGATCTTCCTGAGCGTTACAAAATTCTGGGCACTCAGTGCCTGAGGATACCTGTGTATGCTCCCTGGCCCTGGATGTTTTACTGATAGCTTTGAAGAATGAGCAGTTTTGCAAAGGGATTTCTGCTGCTGCCTGTTACACTGGGGGCAGGGCATGTCACTTCAGCTGCTGCAGCAAAGGTGGTGGGGATGCTCCGGGAGGGGGTAGGAGGTTCAGTGCATGTGTTGGAGTAAATTCCAGCCCAGCTGCCAGACTTGACTCTTCCTCACCATTTTAAAGCCAGCAATCACTGAGCTTCTCCACACCAGCACTGGGGCTGAGCTGGGAGGCAGAGGGGCAGCCTGTATTTAGAAGGAGACAATAATTGCAAGTCAGATTTGCTTGTTCAATACTCTATTGACAGATTTGCCTTGGCAACCTGGAACAGGGTTTCATTGTTCACATCGTACTTCATGGCATCCTATTGATTGGGTGGGTGGGTTTAGGTTTTTGTGGGTTTGCTTTTTTTTGTTGTTTCTTTTTCCAAGCCTACCTACTCATCCTTTTCTTGTCCTTCTCCGGCACAGTGTTGACCTCGGCAAGGGCTGTGTTATAATCTGTTGTTCAGACTGGCCACAACTTCCAATGCAAGCCAGTGCTGACAAAAGCAGAAGGGCAAATCCTGGAGCCCAGCTGGCCAAGGCTGCAGGTGGCCAGGTAGGGATGAATGGGGCCAGTGCCCTCCCCCCCGCTCCAAGGACACGGCAAAGTCCGTTTCTGGCTGCCTGCGGGAGCGGCCTTGAAGCAAATGCTGTAACTATTCATAAATTAACTTTCTGTTACTATTTGGTGCTCAGCCTGGCGTGCTCCTGGCTCTGTGGGCTCCAGAGGAACCACTGGCCCTGTCGGGGCAGAGGGGAGGAAAAGGCAAGCACCCAACTGCAGCCTTGGAGTCGCCTTGGTGGAGCTGGAGGATTACAGCTGGAAGAGAATTGCTGTTTTAAATTGCTAATAATGATACAGACTAATGAGCAACATCAGAAATGATGGCACGTGTAATCAGTGCTGCTTGATGGCAAACATAGAGCAGGGCTGCAGGAGCTACCGGCGTACAGGGCGAGGGGAAGTGGAGCATCTTGTTCTGGAGAGGCAGAACCCACCCCAAGCGAGGCACTGACACAGAGCTGGCTCTGGCTCCGGGGTAAGAACTTTATAAATAATGATGAAAAGGATAAACCTAGACAGACATCAGCTCTGGGTACATGAAGGGAATAGGGCCAGCAAGTATTTGAGGGGAAATTGCCTTGGTATGCTTCCTAGCACCTGCAGGAAGCCCATCTGTCTCCGACTGTTAGAGGTTTTGTCTTACAGCTGCACCCCAGCAGCCCCGCCTCGGGATCAGGCCCCTGCCTGGGCATACAGGAGGTTGAAGCCCCCAGTCCCCCACCTCGGACAGGATCTTCCTGCTGAAAGCAGCAGCTGATGCTGATGCTCTACAGAGAAAGAGGAATCTGAATTTTTGGCCAGGTGTGTGGTGGAAGGGAAGGTACCCACCAAACATGTGTCTGTGCCTTGTACCTGCCTGATCCACAGACAAACCAGCAGCAGACTGCCCGGGACCAACCTGCTGCCTTCTTGGCTTTAAAGGCAGCAGTTGGCTCATGTTCCTTCTGGTTGGAAACCCCTTTCCTCGTCTCATCTCTGTGATATGCCCCAGCCAGTCAGGAAAAGGCAACAGTTGGAAACGCTTCCCACTTTCCTTATTTAGGCTATTTTATGTGGTTCAAATAAGGTGTCCTCTTTGGGCCTGACAAAGGGAAAGATGTATCAGTTCATGAACTGCTGCTGCCTGAGCAAGGTAAGAGACAGAAAATCACCACCATTACCATCATTACTGCGAATCATGTGCAATCAGCCCCGTAACAGAAAGCAGATGAAGATCCTGCAGGAACCTGCAGGACGGGAGCTGCTGCTGAGCCATGGGAGCCAGGGGCCAGGCAGTGATTAAAATGCTTTTAATATTGGTTTCGAGTGTTGCTTTCACTTTTTCTTTTTTTTTTTTTAATATATATTATATTTCATCAACAGCCTCTCAAACTGCTTCTGAGGCTGGTTCTACAAGATGCCAAGGATGTTTGGTCACACATTTAAAAATATATGGGTTTTTTTCTATATATACAGCCAGCCAGACTTTGCCCTCCTCATCGCCTATTCCCGACTGTGTCCTGGGAAGAGCAGAGCTTTTCCCGCCGGGCTGGACCAGGACCTGGACGTGCTCTCCAGCTTACCCAGGCAGGGAAGAAACTGCACCAAATCATGCTCGTCCCTGGGCATTTAGTTTTATTGCCAGCATTAGTGATTTGNCATTAGTGGTTTGTGCTCGGCTTGTCTCCTCTGGCAACAGGAGAAGCTGGAAATGTCAAAGGGGAGGGTTAACAAACTCCGCTGGCATAAATTTCAATGAATGTATGTTTCTTAGGAAAACCGCTAAGTTAAAAAAAAAAAAATTAAATCTTCCTGTGTGTGCTTTCCTTGGGCTGCTGTTCACAATGGATAATAATTCTTACATTAAGCCCCTTCGGCCCTCCAGGGAAATCAAAATTGTAATATCAGTTTGCTTTTTATTGGCTCGGCTCTGCGATCGTGGCGGCTGCGTCTTTG
>VZRE01009224.1:0-21040 GCA_013396775.1 Cephalopterus ornatus
TCCTTTCCAACCCGTATGATTCTATGATTATATGATTCTATAAGTGGTGACTCAGTGACAATCCATTTAAATGCATCATTTATCCTGTTCAGGAGATATTTTAACTCATTAATAAAGTGTCCAAGAAACACAACAGGAATTAATAACTTAGTGAGTAGTTTTCTCCTTACCCAGGCACAACCAGCTTCTGCCCATTGTGGATGCGGAATGAACACCGATAATCATCCGGGAGTTTGCAACTTATTTGTGCTTCCACAGCATCCAGGTCTTCCTCCCTCACACTCTCTGGGGACAAAAGAAATGCTATTTCAAGTATTTCCAACACAAAGCATGGAATTTATAAATGCCTTGATCAAAAGAACACAGACTCAAGTCAGTATCTGGTGATTTGTTGTGTGCTGGGTGGAACAGAATGAATATGACATAAATTTGGAAGGGAGATGATGACATGAACTGATTATTTAAGACAGCACCAATGTCCAGCCAGTGAAATCTCAACAGGCCTGACTTCAGCACAAAGTATTTATAAAGTGAGATGGACCTTTTCTCCAGAATTTGTCATGAGCTGAGTCCCAGTTACAACTTTCAGGCAATATTGATTTTACTCTTCTATCATTTTCTCTCAGTTTCCAGTTCAGTCAGTAACACAGAAATGTTGGCTGCAGCCACCATTTGCATGGAGTTTGAAGAAATAAATGGGTTTAAACAAGGGGATTTTCACATCAACGACAGAAGGGGTGGAGAGTTACAGTCTTACACCTGCACATGCAGGTTTCCACACCCTCACTTCTAGCAAAATTTAACTGTGCCAAACAAACCTTGCTTGGAACAGACCACAATCTTTTTAAACCCTTTCTGTATTCATTATCTGTTTCATTTATAGGATATAATTTAACAACTCATTGAAACAATGTCCCTTACAAAGGGTATTAAAAAGGTTTTATCTAAAAGGTTTATCTAAAAAGGTCTTATCTAAAACCTGCCATCACTCTACAAGTGTGGAAATTGATAATTTTAATTTATTTTTTATTTTCTGTAGACAAAGAGAAGCTTCATTGCACCAAACTCCTTAGGAGGGATTTTGAAAGGAAAACTGTGGTAAAATCTGTTCATTTCAACACCCCCAACTTTCTATTTTAGTAACAAAATATCTGACTGACAATTCAGAGGTTCTGAATATACCTGAGTGAAGTCTCAAACCACCCCTCCACAAAAATGTAAAGAAAATATTAAGTTCTAACCATATTCTATTATCACAAATACTTAGGAATCCAGCACTATCCAGCAAGCCAAGAAAATTCAAAATTTAAGTAGGAAAAAGATCATTTGTCTCTTCATTTCACAGAGCAGGTTAAATCAAACATCTTAGGCTAAAAGTCAACTTCATACAGAAAACTGAGCAGCTGGACATTTAAAAGCCTTTTTTGTCCCTATACCAGAAAAGCTCAAACTCAACTGTAGCTGTGTAAGATTCATGACCCAGAACATTGGAAGTACTTCAAGTCTTAAAACACGAACTGAAATTGAAAATCGAATCTTAAGTGGGGAAAAAAAAAAAAAAATAGAAACTATTGTTGGAGCACAGTGAAAACTACAGGAAAAAAAAAAAACGATTCCCTTTTTGTTTGGCTTCAGATTAAAATGTCTGTTTTCGTGTGACTGTGTTTTAATTAGGTCTAAAGAAAACCTCACACATAAAATCAAAGTAATAATGGGAGTAATGGGATTACTACACTAAAAAATATTAACAAACAAATAAAAAAATCAATCATAGAAACCAAAGACAAAGCTGGGTGAGCCAGGCAGGTGTGGCAGTACCTTTCAAAGAGCCGATCATGCGGGGACACCACTGCCCCAGGTATTGCTCCAGGTCATCCCAGGCCTTTTTCAGGGTGGCATAGTAGCGGATGTACCTCCCCAGGTCGGAGTAGGTGCTGATGAAGATGGATTTCCAGCTCTCATTCCGTCGGCTTTTCTCCTCTCTAAGCGGACACAAAGAAAATAAGTTCAATACCAGCCTGAAAAGCTCATGTTCTAAACTCAAAGAGTTGGGATTTGTTATTTGGCAGGAATATCAACCCAGGAACACTTTGTGCCACGTGAAGCTACACAAACGCAATTCATTCCAGCATCTATTCAACAGCAAGCTGGAACCAAATTAGGAAACATTTGGGGTACTTAGGGGAAAATTTGGAAACAACGCTCCTTTACACAGAGTGCCTTTTAAGTAGAGTCTGTGTAATAGTGAATTCTGGAACTGGTGAACAGCTAATTCACAGCACATTTCACGCACACACTTTTTATCTACTGCATTAGTCACAAACTACTTTATTCACCCACTAAGAAGGATTAAGGAGCAAACCAGAGAGTTAAATGAGAACTCAGTGACTTTCCAGATCAGTGCACATTTTTAGGGAATTCCTGTATATTCCATTTTCCTCACAGGCTACAGGAAGACAGGCTGTCAAAAAAGTGCTGACTAACATCTGACAGAGGATGTTTGCCTCCAAATTGTTGCAGGCCTTGCATCTCTCTGTTAGGATATATTCCAACTCCTCACTCCAATGCTGAAGCTGAAGCTACAAGATTTAGCCCACTTCACACACCCAAATAAAAATGTGACAGTTGAGAAGTCTCCACATCAACTCTTCTCTATCCACTCATAAAACCTTTATAATCCTCACACGTTCATGAAGCTTTTTTACATAATTTATCATGTCTTAGAAATTCATTTTTATATAAAAAAAGGCTTTAAACAATGCTACTTACTCTGAAAAAAGCCAGTATTTCTTGCAGTGTCTTTTCCACAATGGATCATGGCTTGACAGCTGATTCAGTCTTCGATTTAAATAGCAGCAACTATAAATATAAAATCATTACATTTGATTGCTGAAGAGCAGCAAAACAAACAGGGATAAACACCGAGCAGTGTATTACACAATGCATTCTCCTGAAATAAATGCAGAGTTTGAAAGTCAGCTAGCTGGCCTTTTAGAGCTGTGCTTCCAATGGTTAAAAGTCTTCAGTAGAGCTGTGTGAGTCATGAACTATGCTTCTACAAAGTGATTTTTGTAAAGCAGGTCATCCTGTAGACCTACACCAGTATAAACACTGCCTGAAAAGACACCAGCATGACTGCACTCCTCCAGTGGCAAGCAATCCAGCAGCACTGGCTGGCTATGATTTAAATCCCTTTCTTATCTGGATTGTCAGGCTCTACCTTATCTTTTCCATATTAAGCTACAGAAACTATACAGTTGGAATGTTACAAAGTTACTCGCCACTTTGAGTTGTTTAAACAACAAATTTCATGACCAGAAAAAGAGACAGACATAGGAGAAATACAAAGGATGACAGACCTGGAAATAAGTACAGCAAGGTCACCCTAATGAAAACCAGGTATCAGCTCTTGCCATTGCATTGCTGCTTCAGAAAGTTAAAAGAATCACATCCTGCACTACAAAGCACTACTGCAAATGAAATATTAAAAGCCCTCTAGTGTATAGGTCTAAAACTGTCCCCAGAAATCATTTAAGTTGATCCTGGCTTGATGCATTTGAGCTGCCAGCTGTCAGCTAAACTTTGAAGAACCTCCCCAAAAGATACCACCAGTTTAGATGTGGCAACATCACTTCCTCTGGTAGCTTGTTCTAACAGTTAATGTGGGTGAATGGCTGTGATTAACATCTAAATACTCCAAATGAGGTTACCAAATTTAAGTTTTCAGTTACTGTTTTTTGGGGTTTTGTCAGTGTAGAACAGAAACTGGTAAATAAGAAAGACATAGTTACATAATTACATAAAGATGACTCTCAATCCTGCCTTTTATAAGTAAAATCAGCCAAAGTCCAGAGCTGGTCAAAGCATCTTGCACTAAGAATCCAGAATTATTCATCTTACCTGTTCAAGACATCTTTTTTCCTCCCTCATATCCACTATAAGCTGTTTAAACTAGAATTGTATTTGTATTTCAAAATCAACCTCAAAGTGATTCTCCTGCATATCCTGAAATTACCCTTTCCATCCTAAACGACACAACCACATTCACTTCAACCCCTGACATTTGGCTATGTAAGAACTTCATTCATGACATGGGGATTTTTTTACAGTTACATGTTTTATTTTTATATTTATATAATATATGGAATGTGGGGAACAGAAATATCCCAAAGTCAAAGCCCTTGCAGAAATTTGTTGTGTTGGTGTTTATCAATCAAGCCTGTAATTTCTGGAAGGAAAGAAGCTACCGAGGATCACGTGGCTTAAAATGTGATAAAAGTGCAATTAAAGCCATTCTCACTAATTACATAAACAACAGAAAAGCTGAGAGGTGACCAAATATTTAAGGGCCACCACCAGATTTATCAGCTGGTGAATAGAGGGAAACTAGTGTTTGCAGTGCTCACAGTATGTATGTCACTAAAGTAAATATAAACAACCTAGAGATTTCCTCAACACTTTGTGTGCTACAAACAGCCAGTTATGCAAAACTGCCATTACTGACCTTATAAATAAGACACCTACACAGTATTTAGCTATCTTTGCACAGCAAAACCCATCTTATTTTGTTAAATACATAACAAAAATTGTAGTGTCTTCACCACATCATTAGCAACTGCGACCAGACCATCCATAACAACTGTTAAGAGTATTTGCTACACTTAATCTCTTTTTTTCTGCCTGATGTCTTTATCATTCTTGACTAATATTTTTGAGGGGAAAAAAAAAAAACAACAAACCAGACCCCCGTATTTGGGCAATATTCTATTTTATTCATAATTATTCCTCCCTCCTTGACTGAACAGTGATTTCAATCACTGCCAGAGCTTGCGTTCACTGGTGAGGTTTTACCTAAAACCACACTTTCATCTTCACTGTGCGAGTCACAACTCATCCAAGAAGCACCTGCAACTTTCATTCCCTGAAAAGTCACCCGATTAACTTCGTTTGGTCTTCCTTCAAGCAGCAGCTCATTCGCATGATAGAATATATCTACTGGCAGCAAGACCACCCTTCGTCTGCCCGTGGATACACAAGAGTTTCAGGGGAAAAAATTACTGATTTCCCAAATTCAGTTACTGGTTCGCTTAGGTACAAACAAAGCCAACACATAATGGGGGAGAGAAGAGCAGAATCGCGGAATGGTTTGGGTTGGAAGGGGCCTCAAAGATCACTGAATCCCAACCCTGCCATGGGCAGGGACACCTTCCACTAGCCCAGGTTGCTCCAAGCCGGCCTGGAACACTTCCACGGATGGGGCAGCCACAGCTTCTCTGGGCAACCTGTGCCAGCGTCTTACACGCTCCCAGCAAAAGGGAACATCTCAATTTCTTTAAAAAAAAAAAAAAAAAACCAAAAACTAACTAACAAACAAACAAACGGGGGAAAGCCCGCAGCTGCTGGAAGGGAAGGGTGCTCAGGCCGCGTCCGCCGCAGGAAGCCAAACCCTTTCCCCAACCCAGCCCCGGCAGCGCCGAGCCAGCCCCGCGGGCCGCCCGTACCTCACCAGATCCCGGTAGTCGAGGAAGCTGAGGATGAGGAGCAGCGGGTCGGTGGGCAGCATCTCCAGGCTCAGGGCTGCCGGCGGCTCCATGTCCGGGGGCGCCGCCATCTTGCCGGGCGTCCCGGGGACGCCCCGCCCAGCGCGGCGCTCGCGCAGCACGGCCCGGGCAGCGCCCCCTCAGGGCGGCGGGCCTTCGCCTTCGTCCGCACCCTCTGCCCTCAGCCCTCAGAAGTCGGCCCCCAGCCCTCAGAACTCAGCCCCGGCGGGATGAAAGCCATCCGACCGGACCGCGGGGCTTTGGGGTCGGCACGCTGCCCCAGATATATGTCCCGCACACTGCCCCGGTGCAATCCCCGCCGAGCAGCGGCGGGCGGCCGCCTCCAGCCCCAGTAACCGCCTCGGTGGTTAAACGTGTCATAAAATCATGGAATCGGAGAGTGTTATAAGGGGTTGGAAAGGACTTTAAAGATCATCTCGCCCTCTGCCATGGGCAGGGATACCTTCCACGAGACCAGGTCGCTCCAAGCCCTGTCCAGCCCGGATTTGAACACTGACAGGGTTGGGGTATCCACAGCTTCTCTGGGCAACCTGTGCCCACCTCACAGGGAAGAATTTCTTCCTAATATGTAACCTAAATTTCCACTCTTTCACTCTGTGACTGTTACTCCTTGTCCTATCACTACAGTTCCTGACAAAGGGTCCCTCCCCAGCTTGTCCGTAGGTCCCCTTCAGGTACTGAAAGGTTGCTCTGAGGTCTCCATGCAAACTTCTCCAGGCTGAACATCCCAAACTTTCTCAGCCTGTCTCCGTAGGAAAGGCGCTCCAGTCCTCTTATCAACTCCATGGCCTCCCCTGAACTCGCTACAATAGTTCCATGTCCTTCTTATGTTGGGGACACCAGAACTGGACGCTATTCTCCAGGTCAGATCTCACGAGAGCAGAGTAAAGGGGGAAAATCCTCTTCTTTGGCCTTTGAGTGCAGCCCAGGATCCCATTGGCTTTCCAAGCTGTGAGCACACACCTCTGGCTCATGTTGAGTTTTTCATCAGCCATCACTCCCAAGTCCTTCTCCATAGGGCTGCTCTCAATCCCTTCTCCGCCCAACCTGTGTCTGGGATTGCCACGACTCAGGTGTAGGGTCAACAACCTTGCCTTTGTTGAACTTTGTCTTGTAGGGTTGCTTGGCTCAGACGGAGCCCCAGCATCATGGGGAGCTGAGACCACCAGGGTTTTGGTGGTCTCTGCCCTGGTGCTCCTCAGCCCTTGCTGACTGTGCCAACCTGTAAGCCCTGGGCAGGTGTCTCCATATCCTCAAGCATCCCAGATGGTGTCTGGCTCCTGTGGTTTGGGCACTGGCAGGAGCCCAGCTTGCCAGTCTGGGGCTTAACAGATGCACACAAAGCTGTGCTTTCCTTCTAATGAATATTAAGAGATCAAGTGTCTTAATTTGCTTTCCTGAAACAGAAAAAATTATCTGTGTTCAGTGGAGTACTTGGACCACTGAATTTTCACGTGGATATATTCTTGTAGGATCAGACCATGGAGATCCCTGAAAGATAAACTGACTGCTTCCAACAGCAGATTGTTTGCAATTGCTTTGAAATTTTCTGTTTACCAAAGGGACAGAAATTAATAGGGGGTGTTGGGGTTGTGCACCCAGGAGAACCCTTCCAGTGCCTGAAGGGGATCCAAGAGAGCTGGAGAGGGACTTTGGACAAGAGCCTGGAGTGACACGACAAGGGGGAATGGCTTCAAACAAAAAAAATGTATTGCATCTTAAGGATATATATGGATCACATTTTATATGAAAAAAATCACATGATGTGCAACAGCTGCAGCAAAAATAGAAACTATTCTTTTAATGTCCCTGACTTTTAGTGAGCTTGTTCTGATTTGAGAGAAAGAATTGTTTCTACTGCATGATTTAACTCTACTAATCCTTTTTCTCTGTCTTCTTTTTCAGGTATCAGTAGGATGTTAATGAAACAATTCATTGTCCTAGCAACATCCCTTAAATAAGAGCTGAAAAGGAACAAGCTGGTGGTTATGATCTTATAACTGTAAAGTTCCCTGTAGAGAAGAAAGTACAGTAATAAAAATATATTTAAAATGTTACTAAAACGCTATTTCTTGTGTTTGTCCTTGGGTTTGTGGTCCATGAAGATCTAAAAATGCAGTGCCAAGAGAAGGTCTATAATTCCTTATCTCCACCAGGTTTTGCCAAAAGATTGATCCAAAGCCTGGAGAGTTTTGCTTCTAGTATTTGCATAGATCTGAGGTGTTACTCAAGGGTTTAGCATTTTACTTTCCTAAAGGATCTCCTAACAAGTGCAAAAAACACATAGTGAAAGAGAAATATCTGTTCCTGAGACAGAAGAAAAAATTAACAAAAACCAACCAACCAGCCAAAACCCACAAAACCAAAAGCAAATATAAAACCACTTAAAATTGCCGTATTTTAATCTTGTACCCACATCAGCCTTTGCATTCTCCATCACATAACTGACAGCTGCACAAAGTGACACCACTAAGTTATCATGGAATTTTTCCAGCTCACTCTAGACATAAAGGTTCTTTTCCACTTTAATAATTGGAGCCTAATTTTTCTTCCATTATCACCAGTCATAGAGCCCAAATGGCCAAATAGATCAGAGGTGCTGCTCAGGCTGAAAATTTCTCAGATTGCTTTGTGCATCCCATATTTAATCTTTGAAGGATGATGAGGCTCTTAGCATCCTTCATTTATTTTTACTTATTGAAAACCTACTGAAATTAAACACTAGGGATCTTCACCAGCAGGCTCTGAGTGTCTCTTGAAATTCAACTAATGTGCTAAGGTTTTTGGGCCGGGAATGGTCTGCTTTTCACATCAGCTTCTTAGTGCTGTAAATGGACAATAATAAGTGGGCAAAACTGAGACTTTGAGGGGAGTAGGCAGCTTGGGGAATTGGTAGTAAGAAAGAAGCCGAGGTCCAGAAAATTTGTATTGTTATTATACTGTTATTATTGGGTTTGTTCTTTACTGTGGCAAAGATGCATTAAGGTCAGGGCTTTATAGGAACAACGAGGCATTGACCTTTCCTTGGAAATCTAATCATCTCAAATTACCCAGAACACAATGAGTGGCTGTAATAAAGAGCATGGAAGAAGTAAGGTAGGAAAATTAAAAATGGGAGCTGTAGGGTCATCCAGTGACTTCAGTGAATCACATATAGACATAAAGACAGTTCAGCAGTTCTTTGAAAAGTGGGGGATTTACATATGAACTGATAACAAATTGCTTTTTGAGGCTTCACAGCGATGACTCTCAGATGAGATGTGAAAGATGACAGGGAGGCAGTGAAAGGGATCAGAGCCAGAACTTCAGGGAAATGTGTACGTGAATAAACTAAATATTGCAGAGTAGCTTGTCGGACGTTTTAGTAACAAATGGGATATCTGTCAGAGTACAGCTCTGAGCTGCCTTCTCACAGAACGAAACAACACAGGAAAAAAATCCCTTCCCCATTACTGCCACATGGACCCAGGCAAAAACACCCCCCTCCTGAATCTCACAGGTTAGTAAATTAGCCTTGACAGCTCCACAGTCAAACAAAGTCAGAGGAATCACCAAGAATCAACCAGTGGACTTCATCAAGTGGTTACAGTGAAAGACTCAGAGCAACTGGAATTGTCTGTCAGTTGTGTCTGGAATTGTCCAATGGCCCTACATGGATACTCTTGTCTGCATCAGTGGCCTGAGGTTATCAGAAACCTCCTCTGGTCCTCCCAGCTCTGAGCCAAAGTGCTCTGTGACTTCAGACTTGTCTTTTGCTATTAGCAAATATTTTTGTCTCAGATTCTTAGCTCTGAAATGGGTCTAAAATATTTATGTATGTTTGGAGAGTTTGGAATCCCACTTAAAAAGGAATGTTGATTGAATGGGCTTTTTTCTTCAGATGAAAGATTCAATGTTGACACAAACTGGCATAACCAACTTTTATTCTTTCCCAGGGTTACTTAGGTTGGAGTTGGTTGGTTTTTCATATCATCGTCTTTCACATAAACCAAATAGAAAATACTACTAAAAATGGAAACATTAACCTATGAAAGTATAAAAAACAAAGTTTGTTGACTTTACAGAGCTTGGATGGCATAGAAAGGCATGATTCTTGTCTCTAAGAGCTAACACATGCAATTACGCAGATAATGTGTAAGGGAAACTCAGTGGGTAATCAGAGGTGCTTCATCACAGGTCAGCAGCACTGCTACCTGTGTTCAGGTTTTGTACATAGGTGTGTGCTAGATTAACACTGACAGAGACTAGCACTGACAATGTCCACAGGAGACCAAGATTGCTAATTTCAGTCTTAACTTGGTCCAAAAGGGCAGTAATAAAGCCTCAGGAATATTCCTAATTTCATGCACTTCCAGCATTTTCACTGTGCGTGATTCCTGATTCCTGATGTGTGGAGGACCCCACCAAAAGCAAGGGTTGGAGGAACATTTCATGGTTCTGTGGAAAATGCTGAGACCTTGGTTGTTTTGTGTGTGAGCTCAGGAAGTCTTTTTTTCACCTGAGGAACATGGAGAATAATGAGGCATCCCTGGAGAAAACTCTGCTGCTGTTCTTTCCTGAACTAAAAAAACCCCACATCTGAATGAAGCAGATAGCAGCTCACTCTTCACCTCCACACTCTTTAGGTCATTAGCTAAGATTGTTAATGAGGAGGGCAGTTAGATGTAGCTGCAGTGGTGGAGTTTTTGGCTACAAACACCTGAACCCAGAGTACACTCATTCATCAGAGGATGGCAACGACAAATGGCTGAAGTGCTGAGCTGGATTTGAAGAGGCAGCACACAGATAAAAGCCTCCAGAAGCCCTTTGCAATTCCCTTAGTCATCCATTCCCACCGAAAGCTTCTCTTTTGAAGCTTCCAGGAAGCCTGGTGCGACCTTTGGTCGTCCTTTTGGTCCGTGCTCTTATCTGTGTAGTGCAGACCCGGCCTCTCACTGCTTGTCCTACTCAAAAACAGTTATTATGGGATAAACAAACCATATTTGCTGATGCACGTTCTCAGTTCTCTTATCAGCTGAACAGCACGCTTCTCGTGCATGGTGGGTCAAACAAGCTGCTGGTCCAGCCCCAAGAATTCCAGGGCAACTGCATCATGGCTCATTTGGCGCTAGCTCACAGCTCTGGACTGCAAAAAATCACAACCACGTGATGATGGAGCATTATCTTGGACTGACCAAGAGTTTCCTGGTGTTGCAAAGCATATTTAGGTTGATGATTGCAGGTCTTACGTCTGTCTTTATGAGATATCAACATGATAAACACTGCTTTGGGTAGCTGTCAAGATGTTTCAGGATATGGTCAGACTGAAGACTATGTGTCTTATCAGAGAACAATTTCAGCTTTATTGTGCTTATCTCTTTAAAATGTAAATAAATAAGTAAAGCATCTGTAGCTCAAAACCAGTTCACAGCTGTCCTGAAATACATTGGTAAAGTCATTTGAGATGAGACACACATCTGAGGAGAGGAGAAAACCAAACCCCTGTGAGCTCTTACCAACCAAGCCAAGAGGTTTCAGCCCTGCAGAGTAAAAGGAAACATCTCAGGAATCACATGAAACGTAGCTGGCACGTGGCTACTGGACTAAAAAAGGGGTTAGTTCTCTTGGTCATGGCTTTAAACACCACAACACCACACCCTCAACACCACAAAGCAACAGCTTCCCATTGCTGTAGTCACTTCTGTTACAGCATTCCTTGTTGCTACCTCTCCAGTTCCAGCATCTCCACGGAAATCAACCTTCTTGCAGTCCATTCACCTTTGGTTATAGATTTGCTGTCTTACATCAACCTATAAATGTAACCAGAATATGCGAGAGAGCAGAAGTGATCACAGAGCACTTAGCTAAAGGTGTATTCAATTTTTTCATTAAAAAAAAGAAATATCTCTACCCTGAAAATCTTTTCAAAAAATCTAAACTTTTCATGCATTATCTGCTTTTCACCCTGCAAAAAATCAAATATTTGAAAATTTCCTTTTTAATAGAGCAACAATTTGACAGGAGCTTTTTGATCCGTTTGCTGTCGGTGAAGAACACGGGGGCTTCAAGGGTTGCTTGAGTATTGCTACAGAGAGTGAAATAGTGGGTCAAGCTCTGTGTTTGAAGAATAAACCAGAGATGGCACCAAATGTGTTTATTTTAGCAGAAGTTTGTGGCTTTTTACCACCCGTGTGCAAGTGTCTGCAGAGGCTGTTGAGTAATTAATGCTTGCAAGGCACTTGAAAATGGAACATGGTGTATACTCCTGCAAACTATGTTTAATTAACCATCAGAGATCTGCTGATTTATTAGAGACCTTTCTGAGATGTGCCTTCTCATTAGCCTGGTACAAAGCGATCCACAGCAGGAGGGAACAAGTCGCTTCAAACACGGTTCAACTTTCAGCCAGTTTAATCTTCATCCCATTGACAGACTTCTGAGTCCTAATTTAATTATAGTTCCTTAAATGTTTCGTGATATCATATCTCAATCTCTCTGTTCTGTGTCTTTTTATGGGTTTTTTCCGTTGTTGTGGGGCAGAGGAATAGATAATTTTTTTCAGTGTCCATTAAATTTCCCTTTGCCTGCAGTGCAGTATACGCTCTGTAAAAGAGATGAACCTGCTGCAAGTGAAATAAGCTGATGCTGCACTGTCTTTTCAGAGCAACAAAAATCTTTATAGATTATTTTCCCAAGTGTCATGAATCTCCTTCAAAGCCTTAAGACACTGATACCAATTAATAAACTTAATAGTCTCATTTTCAATTCACACCCAGGCCACACAGAGCGGATGCTCGCTCTGGCAGATGCTTGAAAGCTTTGCCTTTCAGAGATAAAATGTTACCTTGTGTGTGATAGGGGTGTTAAGGTGGGAGTGATTCAGGAGCAGAAAGACCTCTTAAAGTGCAGCACCTGAGGCCTTCTTGTTTTCTGAATTTACAGTCTGAGGCTGGCAGTCGTATAAATGAGTGATGCTCTCTGATGTTCTCTTCCAAGCTGGCTACAAAATTGGCAGGGAGTCTTGGGTTTTGTGCTGATGTGTCCAGAATTCAAATAATTTGATTCTTGGGTATAATGACAATTGGAGGCAGAGTATTACCTTGAGAAAAGAGAGGGGAGAGACAGCTTCTGGATCCTGTATTGAATTAACAACCGATTCCCATTTACTCTCTCCACTGAAAACTCTATTATGCGGGGCTCTTATTGCCCTTATTCAAGGGCAGGGAATTAAAAAAGTGATATGGATGGTAATGCTCCCATCTTCCTACCATGACATTGAATAATGGGGACAAAGAAGGGAAATCTTGACGGATGATACGCCTTTTAAAATACTGCTGATAGTGAAAACACGGGAAGGATGGTGCATTTGAATATCAGCAATGAAGCCATGGTCAGGTTTTTGTGGGTTTTTTGCTTATGAGTTCAAGTCATCTTTGCTTTTATTTTTGCTGTTGTTTTTGGAACATTTTATCTTCTTGTTATTCCAGTTCCTTACTCTAAGGAACATAACTGAAGTGAGGGCAGAGGCGGAGCGTTGGTTACACTAATTCCAGGAGAAATTTCTCTCCTCCTGGATTTGAAGAGCAAGAGTTGGGAATCTGGCAGGGAAAAGTCCACCGGAAGACTGATATAATTATACAGTTAGAGCAATATTACTGCTCAAGTGGAGGCTCTTCTTCTTTCCAGTTCAGCCTAAGCTTTCTGAAGTTACTTAGACTGGATCACACTGGAGGTCTTATAACAAAATAAGGATACCCACTGTGGACCCTTCAGCATCTTTGCTTTACAAATACATTCATTTAGGTTTAAAAAAATGTATTTTCCTGTTTAAACTACACCTTACACAAAATGAGCATATTTGCATTAGGAAAGTTTAAAAATTTTATGGAATAATTGACAATATCTCCATTCTACAAGTGGGTAATTGAGAAATAGAATATTTAACTACTCTGACAAAAGTCACACAGGGAACACTTTCTGAGGTGAGAACAAAATACAGATCTTGGTCTAGTTAGTGCAAAACCGCAAAGCCTCCCTGAACTATTGACACTTACCTGATCTCAGCCCAGTTGTTAACGAGGCCCCTTACACTAAATTTTTGGTCAAACCTCTTTGTGAGGTGGAATCATGAAAATCAGCTTTGCAGCATGACCTAGTAAGGTTAAAAATTACACTGGGAAGGGTTTAGGGAAGAAGTGTCAAAACCCTTAACTGTACTGATACGTGTTGATTCTGACCATATCAGTGCTGTTGTTATATTGGTGTAACTCTGATTTTAGAGTCATCTTGCTGCAGGAGAGCAGGATGCAGCTCAAAACCTCTTCAGAGCAACTCTAAGAAGCCAAAATCGCATCTTGCTTTGTCGAAAGTAAACTCATTGTATCTCCCTCTGCCCCTCACCAGTCAGGACTATCAGCAGATGCCAACCTGTCATCTGGGTGCATCCACCCAGCCATGTAAATTAATTAATTCATTCATTAGTTTAGACTTTGTTTCTAGCTGGATCTAAGATTTGTGAATGAAGAGAACTGACAGCTGAATTTTCTTTGCGCATATCTCTTTCTTTCCTCTGCTGGCAAGAATTTAGGCTGGTAATTGTAATTCTAACCAGCTGCCTGTGGCCTCCAGAGGTCAGCGTATCACCGGAGAAGAGCTCAGTCACAGCGCCCTCAAACTGTACTTTTCAATGATTTCATTATGGATTGTTTCCACTTCCACTGGTAATAAGATTTAAGGGGTTTGTCCTCAGTTCTCATTGTGACAACAAAAGCAAGAAAAGTCAAACGAGGTCTCAGAATATCCATTGTAAAATGCAAAGTGTTGTCATTGATCTGTGCTGCCACTTGGATGGGAGATCCCTTAAGGGACAAATTTACTGAAAATAATCAAATTGATACCCATAGGTATGGCTGTTATTCCTGATGTATTAGTTCTGATGGGGGGAATGGACATGCCAAGCGTCTTCTGAGTGGATGGGACTTGTTCAGTTGTGTGAAAAGCTTTAAATTTTAGTGTATTTGAGCACAGCTTGCAGTTCTAGTGATACCTATCTCAAAAAGGGTAACCAGAAAAATAAAGAGACGAGAAACAGAGATCGTCAGAGGCATGAAACAGCTTTCATGCAAGAAGGAATTTAGACTATTCATCCTAGAGAAAACAAGTTGGAGGGAATATGATACCACAGAATCGTAGAATGGTTTGGGTTGGAAGGGATCTCAAAGATCACCCAGTTCCAACTCCCTGCCATGGGCAGGGACACCTTCCACTAGGTTGCTCCAAGCCCCATCAAAAAAATAAATAATACAACCAAAAATTCAGCCCAACTGAAAAAAAAAAAAAAAGAAATAGCAACACTCAAATCTTCCATTATTTTTATTAAAGCTGCAGAGCCTTACTACACACAACAAATATTTTATTGATATAATCTAAGTTAATAAAATAGTTGAACAACTCTTTAGATTTATATTTGTATAGAAATGATCTGGGGAACATCTCATCTTGAAACAGCAGTGCCCGAAAACAACTACTCAGCAGGATTTTTTAAAAGAAGAGTTTGGGACTAGAGGATGCACTGTTCATTCCCAAAGGGAAAAAAAAAAATCCATGCAAAAATAACCCCCACCCTCTTCCTGCTTTCTCTCCCATCCAAAGTGGAAGGCCATGTGGAATGACCAGGTCAGGGATGGTTCTTTCCTTCCAGTATTCCTCCTCACACCTAATTTGGGAGCTGTAGTCTAAACTTTATTAATTAAAACAAGACAAAAAGAAAATTTAATTGCACAATCCTAGTCTGCAGGTGATGACATCATAATATCTCTTTACAGAAGTCCCTACTCTTTCCCAGTTGGGAGAACTGGTTATGGAGTTGTGTTTGTCCCCGCGGCTGATGTCAGTTACTGTCCGTGTGGTCACCACAAGTCAGTCTATCTGCTATTGCTTTGCTCTCCCTCCTTCACCTATGTGTAGTTTACATTCTACGTGGCACTGCCTGCAAAGGGCCAACTCCGTGGTGTTTCACTCCTTTTTAAATTCCACAGCTCCAGTGCCGATCTCCTCACTGCAGCCAGGCACCGGCATCGCCCGCGAGATGTCCGTGGCAGACTCTGAGGCACGTCCTTGCTAGATCATCCCATTGATCTTAGTCCACTCGTAGATGTCCTGTTCACACACTATGTCCGAGTTGATGAGGAGGTATCTGTCCCCAACACAGAAGTGCTTCTGGCAGGCAGCGCATTTGAAGCACTCCAGGTGATACACCTTGTCCTTCACCCTCATGGTCATCTCATAGGCCCGGATTCGCTTGTCGCAGGAGGCGCAGAGCCCATCCTGGCCAAAGAGCCTGGAACAACATGGCAGAGGAGAGAGCAGAGTTCCTTTGCTGGGAGGTGGGAAAAACCAAATCAAAACAAGGACACAACACCAGTGCCTTGAGCCATTTAGTCACAGCAGTGTGGAGTTAGAAAGACTTTGAAAACACAAGGAAAGCTGCCGAGCAGAGCTGGAAACTTTGCAACACCAAAACCTGAAGCAGAAAATCCAAGGTCCTCCCCTGCTTTCAGTATCATGGAATCCTAGTGGGTTGGGTTGGAACTGTAAAGTCCATGCGGTTCCACCCCCTGCCATGGGCAGGGACACCTTCCACTAGACCAGGTTGCTCCAAGCCCTATCCAACTTGGCCTTGGACACTTCCAGGGATGGGGCATCCACAGCTTCTCTGGGCAACCCGTGCCAGGGCCTCACCACCTTCATAGGGAAGGATTTCTTCTAATATCCACTCTAAATCTCCTCAAATCTATCAATATAATTGACTTCTCTGATCAATGACCTTATCCTGAATTGCTGAGCAGCTTCTCGAGGAGGTTCCCCAGAACACTGCACAAAGTTGCGTCCTGCTAATACTTCCACTCCTGTGATTGACAGAAATTACCTTTCCATGGATAAATGTTGCTTGCCTTCAACTGAGCTTCGTAGTTTAAGGAAAGGAGTAAAGGAAAAGAACATCATTTCTTTCATCTACCAGGAGATGTCACTGTTTGCTTCTGCCCAACAAAAGTAACGCTAAGGTTACACAAAGGTTGCCAAATTTTTCATTAATGAGGGAAGATATTATCTGTTGCATTATTAAATAAATAAAAGCGTTGAATTTCACTGCAAGAAAATGCATTAATTGTATTGCCATATTTCCTGTTCCTTCCATTTTAAGAAGAAAAGTATTTGGGGAGTGTAATTAACATTGGATCACTGCTGGATTTACAAGTGGTCCCATTAGCAGAACTTAGTCCTTTACTTTCTGCTTAGCAAAATTCCCATCAGCAAAGCTCAGGGACAGCATAATTAGGGAGTCCACTGAGATTCTGGTTTAGTTTTTATAGGCAGGTAAATCAGCCTTCAGTGAAATAGCTGGGAAAATACCATTAAATACCATTATTCTGTTCCCTGACACGTTAGGGATCCATTAGAAGAAATGGAACACAACCAGAAGAAATGGAACACACTTTAATTGTACTCAAGAATGTAAAGATCCTTTGTTACCAATTTTTGTGAAATATCTTAATCTCCAATTAATTCTTCTACTTACAAATTTTGGCAAAAACTGACAGGCAGAGGGTTATTAATGAAAATACCCATAACAAGTAACAACACTGACCCTGTGGGGTTCACCTGGAGCTGTGGGGTTAGGTCTGTGTGGACCAGAAAGATGCCAACAACCCCAAGTCCTAGGAGCTCTTACTATATTTTTCACATTATCAAATAATTCCGGTTTATCTACCACATGTAGCAATGTTTTTGTTTCCATTAAAAAATGCCTTTTTTTTTAACAAGATTTTAAAGACTTAACTGTAAACAACTCCAAGCTTTTTATCTAACCAACACAGATAACCTCTAGATTCATCTATAAGTTACTGAAGAATCCCAGCAATACCATAAAGCATCTGCACATGAAACCCAAAATTATGAAGACAAGCTGAGAGAGCTGGGGGTGTTCAGCCTGGAGAAGAGAAGGCTCTGGGGAGACCTTAGAGCCCCTTCCAGTGCCTAAAGGGGTTCCAAGAGAGCTGGAGAGAGACTTTGGACAAGGGCTTGGAGTGCCAGGACAAGGGGCAATGGCTTCACACAGCCAGAGGGTGGGTTTAGATTAGATATTGGCAAGGAATTCTTCCCTGTGAGGGTGGTGAGGCCCTGGCACAGGTTGCCCAGAGAAGCTGTGGCTGCCCTATGCCTGGAAATGCTGCACAGGGCTTGGAGCAACTTGGTGTAGTGGAAGGTGTCCCTGCCCACGGCAGGGGGTTGGAATGAGATGATCTTTAAGATCCCTTCCAACCCCAACCATTCTGGGATTCTACAAGTATGATGCGAGCCCACATCTCAAACCCAAGCTGTGTCACACCCCCGGCTGCTGTCAGGCCTTAAGAGCAATTAAAAATCAATTCCTTATTCCTCGCTGTACTCACTAAATGAACAAGCAAAGCTGATATGACGTGAAGGAGAGGGGTGAGGGTGTGAGGACTGGGTTGTGTACCTGAGATAGTCCCTCCTGCAGAGCTTTCTGCCCAGTTTGTAGTAGAGGCGTCTCCCCACCTCGCCGAGCCTGCAGCCGCACAGGTCACAGCTCAGACAGTCCTCGTGCCAGTACTGGTCAATGGCCTTCAGGAAATACCGGTCCCCAATGTTCTGCTGGCACCCTCCACATGTCAGCAGAGAAGGGGGGATCTGGAGGACTTCATCCACTGGTTCCCTGAGGGAATGAGAGAATCATTGGAGAAGGAAAATCGACTCTGATCTGAAAGCATCTGCATGAGGAGAAGGAAAAGCAAAATAAAACATGTTGGAACAGGGATTATATCCTTGTTTTTATTCCATCTCACCAAGGGCTAAAGGACTAAAAAAGGCACCTGAGGGATTTTACACTTTCCATTGGGAAATGTAAATTTGAAGACTAAGTCTGAGGATGTCATTTCCCTGAACAGCATGAAATGAATAAATACAACAGATGAGACTGGTGACCAACCTGTTTGAGATTCACTTCTGGTTTTAACAGAGCCAGAATTTTACCTCATGTTAGTACTGGACTTCTTTTTTTCCTTAGCTAAGGACATGAATCCATTGGGATGGGTCTATAATCAAGCAATTATTTGGGATTACACACAAATCTTTATTGTGATATTAGCACTGACTATTCAGCACCTTATGCTGTTCCTTTTTAAAAAGCTCTGAAATCTAAGATGGTTCTGGTAATACCTGGGGATAAAGCAAGAATTTTCTTCAAAGCTATTTTCTGAAGGAATTCTCTTTCTTCTCTTTTTGGGTAATTTTACAAGAGAAGAAAAAAAAAAGAACAGCAAAAAAAATTCAAAGGAAGGTGCCTGAGCTCAGTTCTCTAAGGTTTTGGCTTTACTCAAACCCCAGGGAAGTCACCAAAAAATCTATTGGATCCATCATCCTTTAAGCACCTGCTTAATTTCAAACCTGTGGGAAGTAGACTGGACCCCCAAATTTTTCCATGGAAAGGGTTTCTTGCTCTAACACAGAGTCCCTCAGCAATTTGTTTCTGTCACTGGTCTGTCCTCCCTTGGGCAGGTGGGGGCAGAGGAGACCTACACTGATGGAGAAGGAGCTCACTGCTCAGGGTTTCCAACAGGCAACAGGAAAAAATTATATTACTCTTGCTTATTTACTGGATCAGCAGTTTTCTGGGCAAAAATGACTTTCTTCAGCAGGGAGGAACGACCTTTGGTCAAGAACTTCTGGGCAGAGAAAGTGATCCTGCAGTTTTTATTTAGGCAGGCTGAGCCCTGAGATATTATCTGGTTATATTCTGATCTGGTTTTCACTCTTCTAAGTTTAAACTGCTGTGCCCTGCAAGTTGTGTGGTAACGTCCCTCTCCTGCCAGCTCTCTATCCTGTGAGTTTTCATTAAAAATCATGGGGAACTCATGATTAGGCCCTAGTTTTTCCAAATTTATCCTTTTGGGCTCCATTACTCCCTTTCCTAATGTGTGGACTCCATTCTGGCAACTCCTGAGAGCCTTCCAATAGGAAACACACATCATTATCCTTTATTATCCATTATTTGAAACTTCAGATGCACCCCAAAATATTCCATCTGAGGTGTGTTTGGGAATCCCAAGCCAGGTTTCTTGGACAGCCCTAAACTCCGGAACAGCCCAACGGATGTTTATGCAGAACAGCATTCCTGGTTTACACATTAAGCCTTTTGATGTCCATAGATTCCTAAGCCAGCACTTAGGAAACCAGAACACAAGGTAGGTAAATAAATAAAGATTAAAAAACTTTGTAGTTGAAAGCTGGACATCATTAGGAGCTTCGATTAGCATTTCTTAAAAAATAGCATAAAAGAGGACAAAATGTAACATGTAAAACATCAGATGTGACATGGACTGAAGTGATTTAATCCCCAAAAGCAGCAGTTCCCATGTGTTCACTCTGGGCTCCAAGTAATGGCATTTTTAATATCTCACAGGAAACAAACCACGAATGACTCAATTTACTCCGAGCGATGTTTGAAGCGTTATCTGCAAATGAAGATTTTATAATTTTTTTTTCTTCCCTCTTATCATGATTCCAAACAAGCCTAAGTGCAGTTATTAGCATGTGCAGGGCTGAAGTGGCCCTGAGTCTGTGCTGAGCTCCCGTCTCTGGGTGTGCAGGAGGGACGGAACAGCAGGAGCACAGCCCAAAAGCCTGGATCGGAACACGGGAACCAGTCCCTTCACTGAGTGGGAAACCCAGCGAGGGAAATTGTCATCTCCTACAAACCGGCCATCAAGACTTTCTCCATGCCCTTAAGCAGAACACCCAGCCCCCACCAAAGCAGCTCCTACGAGCTCTTGAAAGTTGCATTATAAAAACGTGGAAGTTGGGCACCCGCAGATAAAACAGCCCTGACCTTTCACTGATGGGATGCGGCGAGCTGGGCAGACCAGGGATGGGGCACAGGGGGTCCCTCGGGATGGGGCAGAGAGGTTTCCCTCCCTGGAAAGCCTTCAGGCTTGGGAAGCGGGATGCTCTCCCTCTCTCCTAGCATCACCAGCACCCCGGGGTGGGATGAGTGGTGCCTGGCGGGAGGAGGGCGGGGGTGTCTTGCGCCTCTCTGCTCCCACTGCTGCTCTTTCCCACAGTTCGGGGGGCTCTCCCCAACCTCCCCCACGCCGCCAGGCCCGCGGGTCGGGGCAGCCCGAGCGCGGTGCCCAGTGTCCCCGGTGCGGCTCCTCCGAGCATCCTCGGCACCGCGAGGTGGGAGATTCCCTGCCCGGGCCGGGCGGGGGTTGGGGGTGCGTTTGCCTGCTCGCGGCTGCTCCGTCTCACAACTCGGGGGGCTCTTCCCAACCTCCCCCAGATCGTGAGCCCCGCGGGTCGGGGCATCCCGGCCGCCGGTGCTCGGTGTCGCCGGTGCTGCATCTCCAGCGCTACGGGGTGGGATGAGCGGGTGGGAAATTCCCTGCCCGGGGGGGGGGGGGGGGGGGGGGGGTGAGGGCCGA
>VZRE01009224.1:21989-56227 GCA_013396775.1 Cephalopterus ornatus
CGGGGCTGCGGGCTGCCAAGGCTTTCTTCTCCCTTATTATTCCTTTGCTAACGCTGGCTGGGTGGGCAACCCGAAAATCATCCCAAGGGCTGGGAAAAAATAAGCGCCTGGCTCCGTGTTCTGCCGCCTTCCCTGCCCCACGCAGGACCTGAGCGACACTCACCATCCCTCTCCTCGCCCTCTCTTTCTCTTACATGTGTGTGCACATGCCTACATGTGTTTGGACGGTGTTTTGAGACCCAGAGGTAAAGATCCCCAAGGATTATTCTCCCACCCAGAGTTCGAATTGCTCAGCTCAGTCGTGTTTCATTTATATCCCGCGAGTGAACGTTTGCGGGTGTTTGCTCCCCGCCATCCCCCAGTTCTTGCAGCGTTCTCCAGTTCATTTATTCATGTAACAAATTTATACCCTGACACCGTTTGATGTTAATGAGCGATAAAAGCCGGCGAGTACGAGTTATCGATCTGTAATTAATCACAGAGGAGCTAAAGATGGGAAAGTCTTGCCTGGATACCTCTGTTTCCCCCCCACCCCACACCCTTCCTCCTCTCCATCAGCACAGCACATCCCGGAAAGGACTGATTTACAGCGTCGGAGTGAAAACTATTAGAGCAACTCGAGCCTTTCCCAGTCTCTGTGGCATTAGATACTGGCCCTTGCTGGAGGCAGAGTTCTGCATGAGATGAACCGCTTGCCCTGTTAATTCCTTTAAAAATAGTAAGAAAATGTCTATAATGAAGCACTAGAGAGCAGTAGTAGAAACACTTTGCTTCTATTTTAATTCCCAGAAGAGAAATTATCCTGATGTCTATTTTTATGACTAGATTCTCGGGTTTTTTTCAGCTTTTTGGCAGCTAGGGATAATATCTGCAATTTATTAATGAGCCCGATTCAAAGATTAGTAATGTCAGCAGAAGGACTGTTATGCCTTTCAAGGGGCTTTGAACCAAGCTCTTGCAATACTTTAGAGCCATCACTGGTCGTTAGAACACATCTTTCTAATTCTTTAAACGCATTATCTCCAATGTATTTTAAGCTATTACAGCATGACAGTCACTCTTACTTCTATTAAAGGAGAAGGCTCTTTTGTTAGGTTTTCACAGACAGGATTGAATTATATGATGACTATTTAATTTCTGGTGTATTTACCCTGTGATCAGAAACGTAAAATGTAAATCTTTCCAGAAGACTGAATATTTAAACTATTACAAGACACCCCTCCCCCAAAAAATCTGCCAGGAACTTTACTTGGTTTAAAAAAATCAGAAATTGAATGTAAAAGTGGGCTCAAAAACATCCATAAGGACATCAAACATTTAAAAAAAAAATGAAGAAATTTCTATGAGCTTGGTTTTTCCCTTTGTATCTCAAGGTTTAATATAGTATAAACTCTAAAGCAAAATCTTCCTGATGATTGAGGTATTCATATTCTGAATAACTCCTGATGGAATAATGTGAATAATTCCATGATGCCAGTAAATGTTCTGCTTTCATAAGTTGTGCACAGACTACAGACATACTGGCCTGCTGCCTCCCTTCTTTATTTTTCCAGAATTCACAGGAAATTATTATATTTAAGAACTCTGTCCCTTTATATACCCGAAAGAGATCAGCTGCTTCAAAAGTTTTGGTGAGGGATGAAAATACATAAGGAATTACTTAATTCCTCAGAAAAATAACATAAAACCAAGGACTTATAATACACAGTGGCCAGTGATTATTGGGAAAAAAACCCCCAATTTTTAAGGATTTACAATTCCTTGCTTTGGTCAGACCACCTCAGATATAATGGGATGTTTCTCATATTTCTAGTTGAGCACATGCATTGCTGGACAGACCAGAGACATTCTCTGCTTTGCCAGATTAATCCCTTCACTTGCAGCAAGTTTTTCTGTATAAAAACCAGTGGAGCAGATTGAAATACAGAAGTTGAAGAGGACAATTTGTATGTGTTTTATTTTTTTTTCAGTCAGATCCAGAACAAACTTGGCTAGAATAAGTCAGATCTTGAAGCACTGAACTTGTGATAGTGCTGGGATCATTCGATGGGCCTGGAAGCATCACCTGTCTCCTCATCTAAAATAATTGTAATTAAACTGTGAGATTATTTCTTCTTTTCTCTCAGTCCTATGAAGGGGAGACACCAGGCAAAGTCATGAGCAAAGAAAAGGGAAAAAAAAAAAGCTGGATTTTCAGCAAAAAGCCCAGCAAGAAGGTCCTCAGAATGCTGATCAAGACCTGCATCTTCTAATAGTTCTGAGGAACAAAGACATACACTTTTTTGGGACAATTCCATTTTCATTTATTAGGTTTACATATACTAAACTCTTGCTCTGGACAGTGAAATTTGGCATTTCCAGCTGAGGACTTTCTGTCCCACCAGAACAGATGACCAATAACCATGAGCAATTTCTTTTCTTCACCTTGAG
This sequence comes from Cephalopterus ornatus, assembly GCA_013396775.1. Classification (NCBI taxonomy): domain Eukaryota; kingdom Metazoa; phylum Chordata; class Aves; order Passeriformes; family Cotingidae; genus Cephalopterus; species Cephalopterus ornatus. The sequence goes on from VZRE01009224.1 coordinate 24,420, forward strand.
CAACTCCCCTAATACCTCTTTGCCTCAATTTTCCCATCTGCAAATGTTTACTTTCCTCAGCAGAATTGGCTGTTGATTTACTTTTTCGTCCTGCTGCATAACGTTCACAAAGACAAAGTGTTATTCAGCCCTGGAATTGGTGGTGCCGACATTTCCTGCCCAGGGACAAAAAGACTTGCACTATTTTTAGTCAGGGCTTTTCTTTCCATTGTCCCTTTCTCTGTGAAGCTGAATTTTCCAGTGTTTTTTAGTGTGGCTTTTTGTGTGTATGTGTGTTCATTGCTTGAAAATCCTGAGGGATGAGTTTTGGTTTCAATTAACTGTTATTAATAAAGATCGTGCTATAAGCTAATTATTGGAGCATGGCTGAGGTCAAATCTGCTGTTAGAAACTACATTTAGCATTCAGTGGAATAATGTGCCTCAAATAAGTCAGCTGGACTTTTCTAGATGTTTCTCACTGAGAACATTTGATGTAAAACTGTATTTTTTCTATGAGTGGTGTAATTTAAAGAAAGAGCTCAGTGTGCCTGTTTCAAGACCCTCTTGGACTCTGAGTATTTTCAGCTTGGTTTTGGAAGGCCATAGTATCATCATCATCATCATCATCATCATCACATAGTCTCAGGTTGTTCCTACCTTTTTTTCTTTAGCATATCCCAGCTTTATTCCCCCTATGGCTTATGGATATTACTGAGATATTTCAGGTCAGCCTCATTTAGAGAAGTCTGTGTTCAGTAAGATTAACTTTGCTGCCCTCAATAGCCAGTAATGCTGGTTGCCTAAAAATGCAGTTTATGAAGATTGAAGTCTCTGCATAGACGGAATTAAAATGTCAGTGATGGTGGCCTAGATTTTCTGGTAATGCTTTCTGGGGGAAAGAAAACTCAGGACCGTGTAAAAGGTGAACAATTAACATGAAAAGGTGGCAGAAAGGAATAGGGATTTCTATAATTTGGGCTGTGTTCTGCTGCTGACCCACCATTTGGTGTTTGAATAATCACTGCTCCACTCCAATCCTCAATTTACCTATTTGCAAAATCCTCCTCTTTCCCACTACACACTGGACTGAAGCTTTGACATGCCAACCCTTCGCATAAGGCTGTGGAGAAATGGAAATTTTTGGGTTGGTTTGGGTGTTTTGAGCACAACTTTGATCCTGCAGAGTGAGTTGGGACCTTGGACTCTAATAAAGAATACAGAATATTTGAGGAGAAATTTGGGGGTTGGGACTAAATGGTCTTTAAATTCCCTTCCAACCCAAACCATTCTGCGATTCCATGATTCCATGAATATAAACCAGGACATTTGAATGTACCACTGGAGAATCAATGCTGTACTGATAATTACTCATATCACCACCGTGGCATATTAATAGCATGAAAGGCACTACATAATTCAAAGGCAAAAAAATATGTATTTATTCCCTGTTCATGGATCTTTTTCAATTTCTTTTTCAGCCAGTGAGTTCTGGTCTGGTCTGTGTGCTCTCCACAAGTGCTGTTTAGATTTTGTTGTATTTTCCATATCAAAAACTCATCATCCTAATTAGTAGATTTTCTAACCTCCCTAGGGACAGGACAGCCAGGATAAGGAGCTGTCCTTGAGTGATGACCACATGCACTGACTTGAATGCACTTGGGAGGCTTTTGGTAAAGTGTGACTCAGAGAGCTTACAGACTCCTGACCAAGGACACACTTCTCTTTTTGGGGCTTAACCTTTCCTTTGAACTGGAAGAAAACAAACCAGAACAATAAAAACCACACTCAGGGTGAGGTTTGCCCTGGGACTCTGAGGTCCAGACGTTAGATAAGGATCCTGCTGCATAAAGAGCTTTGAGCAGTTACAAAGTTCTGTTTTGTTTTGCCTTATTTTCGTCCACAGGCAACAAAGATGAGAAAAAAACACTCAACCCTGCACTGTGTTTATAGCTGAGAGAAATCTCCAACTGCAGATCACATCAGGGATGATGAAAAGTAAGTTACAGGCAGTCAGATGAAGGGATATTTCAGTGCAAAAATGTGAAAGGTTCCCCCTCCCCATTTCCTCTCTCTTCTTTTATTGATTTCTCTTGCTGCCATCGAGCCCTTGCTGCCTTGCACACAAGCCAGATCCAATTAGCTTGTCATGGTTTTCATAAGGCTCCCGCTCTACAACACAGTCCTTTCAAGTAATTTCCCCTTTTTCCATGGTAAATACTCTCTGCTATGCTGGTGCATGGGAATGACCCCAGTAGGGCACTGGGGATAGTTTGGACTTTGGTATTAAACATCTCATCCCAAGCCATTCATGTCAGAGGAGAGGCATATCTGAACTGAAATAGGCTTTGAGTTGGACCCACAAACACTTTCAGTTTAGAAAAATAAATGGTGACTGGGAAAGCAATTCCCTCAGGGAAAATTTCACAGGGAGTCAGAGACATCCAGAAATTGTAGCTCAGGCTGCCCTGTTTATACATACAGACACATGTATGTGTATATATAATTATATGTTTATGTAATTATATATATGGATGCATTTTTACATGTTTTGTTATGCAATATGTATATAATTATGCATTTGTGTTTGTTGTCTGTTAGTAAACACACAGAGGCACATACAGACTTGCAGGTCATCTTGTTTAATCTTTTGCTGCTTTCCAAACAAAAGTAGCTTTTCCAGATTCCCACTGGCTCTAGCCAACACACTCCTTTGTGTTCTCACCTGAGAGAGTCACCAGATAGATGCAGAAACCTTGGCACTAATCAGCAATATTACTAGGAGGTCTGACATTGTTCCATGAACCCACCAGTCCTCCTGTTCCCCTTTGTAATGTTGTTATTTCTCCTTTTAATTCCTTCAGGGGCTTCAACAAGAAATAAAGCAATCTTCCCTAATTAAGCGTATTAGGATCTAACGAGGAAGTCTGGTGTCACCTCGTTCACACCGGCCAAGGAATCAGTTGAGACTGAGTGACTGTGCCATTCTCATTACACAAGCAGACCCCCAAAAACACATGGCCTGGGGACTGGATGGTTTGTGTTGGAAGGGACCTTAAAGTCCATCTCATTCCAACCCCCTGCCATGCACAATAACATGATACCATTAATGGCCAAGCACCATGGACCTTTGGAAAAAACAGCCAGAAATAAAACAAACAGTCAGAAACAAAACAAACAGCTCAATTAACTGTTGTCACATCAGCTTAAACTAAAACTGCAGAGTAGAGGAGCCACATTCGCCTCTCTGTTTCAGAAGCTTGAGCTCAGCGTCAGCTCTTACCACCCATTTTCCTACACTCCCTCTAGAAAGTCATCTGACACACTTCATGCTGGAGTTTATCCAAGCTGCATCCATAGACCTGTGTGCTGGACCACTTCACATTCCCTAATCCACCCCCTTCACTGGCCCACCTTCAGCAGGTCTGCTGATGCTCCAACGAAATTTCATCACCTGGGAATGTCTGATGCATCCTTTAAATTGCTTCTTATTTTTTTTCTGCCTAACAAGGCTCTATCCCAGGCATAGCTGCCACCTAATTACTAACCTTGACCTTGGGAAAAAAAACCCCAGCAGAGTGCATTTAATAACAACCCCAGTGAGCTGAGGCAGCTTTACAATTATGTTGCATAATGTGGTCATGAGGAGAGGGTTACCAGGGAGATAATGGTAAACATCAGCCTTAATTCTGTCTGAAAAATAATTGGAGTGGTCTCCCTTTGTGGCTGGGGTAGAGGAGAAAATTGGATGGGTACATTTCCAGTTCCTGCAGATGTTAGCTGCACTCCATCACTGACCAAATTATTAGCTGGCTCTGAATGCCATGGGTATGAGTTGTTTGGCTTTCTCCCCATGCACGCAAATCTGTGGCTAAGTATCATTCCAGGGAGAAAACAGCATCGGTTGCAGCAAAATAGGTGTCTTTCTACACTGTTACTACATCTTCTCTTCACGGTGGCCCTATCAAGCTGTTTGTTGGAGTATTCATCAATGCTGACACAATTTTAAAATATAGAGCCTTTGTGACCTTGTCCATGAGGGTTGAAGTTATCCTGGTGCAATCCTTACGCCTTCAGTGGGCTGCAGAGTGTGATCCAGGAGGGAATCTGCTGTCCCTTGTCCCACCTCCTCGTTCTCTGCACCAGCCATGGCTCTGGAGCGCTTGGCTCACCTCTGGAGCACCTGCACAACTGTTGGCAGAGCCACCTCCTCGCTCTGGCAGGATGTGGAGGAGTCAGGTGTGTGCCAAAGGAGGAACGATGGGATGCTGAGAGGTTTGCTGGCAGAGAATTTCACATTGTCTCACTGCTGAAGCTCTGTATGGACCTGGTGCCACAGGACACATGACTGGGGCCATTCTCAGGTGAAAATACACCCAGAAGAAGAACAGACATTGTGCTCTGGAGTGCACCATTCCCTGGAGCTCTCCTTTCTAGTTTCTTAGCCCCTACAGGGACCTTCCCACTGATGCCACAACCCAGATTATCACCATGAAGCTGCAGCTTGTCTTCCTGTTCATCAGGAACAACAGCAAAGGCTGGACATGCTTTCCTGAATTTTCTGCCTGCACCTGAGGCCAGATGCCTCTCACCCTGCCTGTACTACAGCTCTCCCTCAGGCATTTTAGGCAGGGAGTTCTTCAGCCTTTATTTGTATTTAGAGCAGGCGTTTAATTCCACAACCACAGGGGCTGAGCGCTTTCAAATTAATTTGTGGTTTCAATTCCCCTTTGACTGAGTTATGGGGTTACCTGAGCGCAGTGACAGGCAGGTGTAATAACTCCTATCACAGAGGTATCAGCCAGCCTTCCATGGAAGTCCAAGGGTGGAATTATTCAGCATCTCCTGTTAATATTTAAGTGAAGGCAGTATTAGACAGCTGTCTGTGTTTTTCAGTGTGAGGTTTCTGTCAGCTCTGCTGCTGCTTTGCAGTGCCTTTGGAGAAGCAGGGGCTGGTTCTGGTGGATCCTCGCTGGATCCCAGAGGATCTAGGCTGCTGGATCCCAGCAGGGAGCACTGGGAACACTGGTGCCTATGTGGTAAAACGCGAAAGAACTGGACGAGCAGTGGGAAAACCCATTGGGGGCAAATGGTTTTCAGTGCTTGTGGCTTTTGCACCTCCCATCTTCTATGGCTTGTGTGGGGATGGAATTAGATGATTTTGAATGTCCCTTCCAACCCAAACCATTCCATGATTCTATGATTCCAGGCAATTTGGGAGCTCAAGGACACAGGCACCTTGTTTTGGCAGAGCAGCCAGGCCAACTACTTCTGATTGCTCCTGATTCCACTCAAACAGTGTCTTCTCTGCTTTCCACCACCACAGCCAAGCTCAACACCACCAAGCTCTGCTGGTTGTGAGACCCCAGCCCTGCTGGGCTTGGCCCACATCCAGCACTGCCACACTGCCCCTCTCCACTGCTCAGCAGAGCCCTCTTGATGTCAAGCCACACTTGTTGGCACAAACACATCCTTTCGAGCTGCTTTCTTCTACCCAATTAGAAGGCTGTCAGCAGCACGGCCATCACTCCTCCTGCAGCTTCTGACAAGCCTGGACACTGCTATGCTGCTGCTGAAGATTAAAGGAGTCTCTTCTTTGTGTTACTCAGCAGCTGTGTGCCCGCCAGAAACTAATTCCCCTTCGCAATGGATATGTGTGTGGAACAGCTAATAGGCTCTGCGAGTCTGTCTCCTTGTGAAAAGGAACACACACGCTAAAGAACTGAATTGTCTAATATACATTTCTCCTCTCCCGTTTCCCTTTTCACCAAATTGCATTTCCTGAAAATTGGAGATTTGGGAGGGGGTGGAGGTGCTTCCTAGTATTTACAGCAGGCATTCTCAGTTTTTAATGAATCATTTAGCAGTGATAGAGATGGTGTCCACTCTCTGCTCCACACATCCTCTGAAACCAAGGAATGGGTGGGTGTGTGGTGCTGTCACCTCCACTTTGCTGTTTCAGAGCTGCTCTGGGCTGGTAACAACAGCCCCTCGTTGTGCTCCAAGGGCTCTTTGGTGTGAAATGAGTTGAATGACAATGCTGTACATTAACTTTACCACCAAACATAAAGATTACTGGGCAGTACAAAAGAAATGTTGCTTTAATCTCCTTCTGCAGAACAGAGGAGCTTGGATTTGGCAGGAGTGATGGTCGGGGGGGGGGCGGACCAGAACTCAACAGCATTTCAGGCTGCTCCTGAGGCTGCACTTGGGCCATTAACTTCCCAATTCTGGCTGCATTATGTGGTAAACCTGACTGATGGAATATGGAAAGCTAAAACACAACAAAAATAATTGATCATCCTTAAATTCCACCAAACTCCCCCAGAAAATGAACAAGCATGCACAGAGTACTCAAACCCCATAAATTCATTTAGCATCAGATAAAGTCCACCTATTTCCACTGGTGTAAATCTGGAGTAATTCCACTGAAGCACAGGATATGTAAGGTCAGTGGAGTTGACTAGCATTAAACTGGCATCGTTGAGAATCATTTTTTAGCTATACAGAATGAAAGATAAATGTTCTTTGAATTCATGACCCTGCTGTGAAAATGAAATACAAGATGTGGCAACTCTTTGAAACTGATAGAAATGTCTCCGCCTCAGATCTCCCTCTGTTAATCAAAACAAGGCACTGTAATCAGCCCCAATTCTGGGTCTATCTGTGAGGAACAAAGAGAACTCAGAGAATTAAATCATTTAACACATTATTTCCTTCCTCATTTTGGTGCTGATTGAGCTTATTGCACAATTTCTGCTCCCCCCATCCCCTGCAGCCGGGTTGCTCTGCAGATGCAGGGCTGCAGGGCAGGACAGTGCCCAACATTCTGGTTTACTGGAGGGATTTCTGCTTTGGGAGATTCTCCTCTAGACTCAGAGGTTTCTTCTCTGCCTTCCTGAGGTCTGGTTTCCTATTTCCTTTACTACCTGCTGTGTAGGAAACTTCAGAGAGACCTTAATAGGGAATATTTGCCGGTGCTGTTAAGCCATCCCAGCAAAATACTGGTTGTGTAGCCATAGCTAGAAGCTTCAGCACAGAATCATGGAATTCTTTAGGCTGGAAAACCCCCACTAAGACTGTTCTCCCAGCACTACCAAGGCCACCACTAAACCATGTCCCCAAGTGCCACATTTGCCTGGCTTTAACATCCCCCAGGAATGGAGAATCCAGCACTGCCTGTTCTGGAGCATCTTCTGGAAGACTTTCTTGCTGCCTTTCCTGGGATGAAACAAAATCCAGTGGTCTTTTCCACAGCAGAGATGACAGAAATTATATACTTTAAGCTTATTCTAAGTTTATATTTGGGGAGAGGCTGAAATATGATCTTTTTTAGAGATAGCACCGGACTCTTAAAATAACATTGCCTACATTGAATCAATAAACCTTATTTAGGGTTTGTTAGATTTTAGATTTGTTTTATAGATTTACAGTTTCAATCTAGGAAAATTCTTATCAATATCAATAGTTCAGGGAATATTCTAAAATTCTAAAATTTTTGTTATTTTATATAATAGCAAATGTAATAATTATATAGCCAGTGGCCTGGCAGAGGAAAAACATTTTCCAGATAGGATAACTGCCCTAATATTGCATTGACAATATGAACAATCAGGTAGCTTGCAATCTCAGAAATATTTTCTGTATTTTCTGTGGCTCTTTTAGAATTAATGGCCATTCTTTTGAAAGTAATGGCCATTTCCAAGCTAAATGATTCTATTTCAGTCACTATTTACCTACGGAAAAAACATAACTTTAATTTGGAAGGTGGGATTGACTTGGCTTTCTTAGGGAAGTGTCCACAGAGATCCTACAGGTACATTGTACACTATTGCTTAAACTCATTTAAAGTTTTTATGAGGCTTTGTCCACTAACTGATTTTTTTCCCCTCTTACAAGCCCTTGTGTGTTTTTGAGAATTCACCAAAACACTGAGCATGAATTTCTGACCAGATAAAAATTACCCTTCTCGGGGAAAACTTGGAGGGTTGGACTCTATGATCTTAAAGGTCTTTTCCAAGCTAAATGATTCTAAAAGCACCCACTGTACTCTTCTAATTATTCCTATTTCAAATAGATTTCCTGTTAACTGTGCCTACAGGAAATAAATGCCCACTAAATACACATCGGCTCTTAACTGAAGCACTTTGCATTCCAGGGCTAATAACGAGTGATGATTTTCAATTGACAACTTGCTTCCTCCCGGGTGCCGTTTTGGGAAAGTGTCAAGGAGAAAACTGTCAGGGGAGGGAAATAATAATAAAAAATGGGTGCTGGGCCGGCTGTGTTTCCTGCAGAGCTGCCTGTGCACAGATGGTTCCTGCGATAGCTCCTCCCGGGCACCACGGCCGAGTCCCGCCTCACACACATCAGCTCTGAGGGTTTGGTGGCTGAGCCTGTGCAAGGGTCGTTTGGGCTTCTTGGACCCGGATCAGAAATGGGGTGAAATATTTGCCTTTGGGTTTGTCTGATTCTCACAGCAATTTAAACCTCACTGCTTTCTTTGTTTCCACAGAAGGGATGCTGTGGATGTGGAGCAAGTGAGGGCTTTGTTCCAGAGCTGTGTGCGCACAGGTGGGACGTGAACTGCGTGACTGTACAAGAGAGGGACTTTGGACAAGGGCCTGGAGTGGCAGGATGAGGGGGAATGGCTTCCCACTGACAGAGGGCAAGGTTAGATGGGATACTAGGAAGAAATTCTTCTCTGTGAGTGTCGTGAGGCCCTGGCACAGGTTGCCCAGAGAAGCTGTGGCTGCCCCATCCCTGGAAGTGTTCAAGGCCAGGCTGGATAGAGCTCTGAACAACATGGTCTAGTGGAAGGTGTCCCTGCCCATGGCAGGGAGTGGGACTACATGACCTCTAAAGGTCCCTTCCAACCCAAAACATTCTATGAATGTACATCCCAGGAGAATGTCATCCCAGGCAGCACAGAAGGATATAGAGAATTCAACGTACAGTGCAAATCACAAAGGAATTATTTCAGCAGGGATGACCACCCCAGACAACAGAAACAGAGAAGAACTGAATGTAAAGAGGCAGTTTGAGAACATCTTCATTTATGGTGCAAGTTAAAGCTGTCAGTGTGTCCTGCAACTGATGCCAAGTGCATGGGCTCAGTCAGAAACAAAAATTCTGGATTCTTAGATTACTCGTAAGTAAGTCCATATCTTGAAGCCTCTCTTTTTTAAAGGATCCATTGGCTTAAATATTCAGAGCAATATTGGAGATAAAGGAGAGTCCCTGATCACTACCAAAAGCAACAGGAGCAGTCAGCTTATCTTGAGGGGATGTTCATTGAATCATGCAATGGTTTGGGTTGGAAAGGACCTCAAAGCTCATCTTGTCTCAACCCCATGCCATGGGCAGGGACACCTTGCACTAGACCAGGTTGCTCAGGTTGCTCGTGAACATATGACAGGACCACTATTTACCAACGCTATTTCAGCTTTAATAAGCTTTGGGGGTTATAAAATTACTTTCTAGCACAGTGTGGGCAAAATGCAGTGTCTAGATTGGAAAAGTTTAATGGTGCTCTCAGTTAGACCTTTGGTAATAGAATAGAGTAGAATAGAATTAATCTTGATATCCCTCCTGCAAGTGCATATGTTTCATTAACATTATGACAAATGTGATGTTGTGTAATGAAAAAATATTTAAAAGTTTGAAAATAGTCCAAAAACCATTAAATCAAGCTTGATTTTCATGGTAAAAAAAGCTTCAGTCCTGTTGGGTACAGCTCCAGCAAGGAAGATTTTATTCTTTATGACAGCCTGAGTTGTCTTCATTCCAAAGCTTTATTTTGTTTGAGCAGGAATGATTGTAAGAGTGACTGACAGATGGAGAGACAGACACACATCTATCAGGGACAACCTCTCCCGATTTGCCTTGGCCAACATTTACCTGAAGCCTGTCACCTCTTGCCTGTACTGCCTCACATCTCACCCAACTTAGCAAAAACTTGGGGGAGTCTGAATTTTTAGCGGAAATCACTAAGCTTGTAATAAATCTTAACAATCAGTTTTTCACCTCCTTTCCCTGAAATTTTAGTTTTCTAACAAGCTGCCCATTTCCCTTTAATTACACAGCAAAACCCATCACCTCCAATATCCACACTGGACTCTTTTATCACCACAATATTTATTGCTAACTGGTCCATGGAACCGATTCAGCATATAACCCTCTTTCTTCTTCTTTTTGACCACAATCCATTTCCCCTGTGTGCATGTTTCCCTGTATCTCATCCCATCCCATTAGCTCTCTGTGCTGAATAGCCTGTTCCAGGACATCAAACTTTAATTTAAACAGAAGATGATCAATAAGCTTAGCAAATTGCCTATGGCAACGTCAGCAGTTTGAATCAAAGGGGTTTATAGGTAGTTTAAAGGGCATCCTCGTTCACCCCCATGATGTGGGATGTACCTATTTCTTGCTTTGCCAAGTGCAGCCCAGTTGGCTGAACACAAGGAAGAAGAGCTTTTCTTCCGCAGATGAGCTGGGAAAAGGTACACAAAGCATTCATCCTGGGGGGTTTGGAAAGTGTGCTTTCAAACCACAAAAGACAGAGAGGGAAAAAACAGCCTAACTCACAAGACTTGTTAAAAAATCCCCAACAACAAATCAGAGCTTAGAATCAATATCAGCACTAAAGCAACAGAGATGTAAAAGGAAAATGAACACACCTCTCGGTCCAATCCTATTCTGGCTTGAATCCGCAATATTTTCATTTAAGGAAGGAGAGACCATAATTTAATCTGTTTCTAAAGTCTCATCAATTTGATTTTCAAACATCCCAGGTAAATCCCCCATGTTTATGTCAGAGAGTTTAGGTAAGAAAAACGACATCTGTAGCCACAGTTTTGGGGATGTTTTGTTTGTACCAAGTTCTGTGGCCACTGACCTGGATGATGGTAATTTGAAACTGCAAATACATTTATTTTGAACTTTCCTTGAGGACACAAAGAATGGTTTGAATGAAAATGAAAAGAAGATGAACCAGTGAGTTGGACTGGTGGCTCAGTAAAGCCAACAGCTGCCCAGCACATGGAATCACAGAACAACAGACTGGTTTGGGTTGGAAGGGACCTTAAAGGAGCCCTTGGAAAGGACCTTAAAGACTTTGCCATGAGCAGGGACACCTTCTACTAGAGCAGGATGGTCAGAACTCCATCCAGCCTGTCCTTGAACACTTATAGGGACGGGGCAGCCACAGCTTCTCTGGGCAATCTGTGCCAGGGCCTCACCATCCTCACAGGGAAGAATTTCTTCCTAATATCCAATCTAAACCCACCCTCTGTCAGTTTAAAACCATTCCCATCACTCCCTGACCTTATAAAAAGACATGATGTTCAGGATTCGTGAGATGAATATGAGGGGAATTCTTTGGGCAGTCAGAAATCTCTCTGGCCTGTTTCAGCCACACGTTGTGCCCTGTTATTTTGGAGCTGAGGGGCCGACAAGGCCCTTGCAAGAGGGGACATGTGGCTCTGGAGGCACTTAGCTCCTCTCTGGCTCGGAAGTTACACAATGCATGTTGAAATGCTGGCTTGTTGAAAAGTTGTCATTCGAGTAATGGATGCTTTATTTCCTGTTTTTGCTGAAAGCTAAAGAGAAACATAATTAGCAAGCGAGAAAGCAACCTTGGCAGCCAAACAAAAAAAGCACATTTTGGGCGCTCGAGCCAATTAAAATTGTTTATGTAGCTCATGAACAATATTTTTCTCCAAATCATTATAACTGAGGGAATTCAGCATAACACAGGCAGGCTCGGTGCTCCCAGAGCTGCTCCTGTGCCAAGCTGTGGCAGCTTCCTAGGATGGACTGAGGGCACGATATGATGCCCAGGATACTTGTAGGGATGAAAAAGAAAAGGCTTGTTACTGGAAGGGGAAGGCTCGGCTCCCATTTGTTTTAGTTTTGGATTTATCCTGAGCACAGGAAAACTTTAATTTGCCTTTGTGATTGGAATATTTATTAATTATAAATTAAACATCTCTTTTTTTCAGCCTGTTTTATGGCACAGAAGTTCAGATCCTCTGCCTTTTGCTTTCTAAAATGAGAGTTTAAGAAACCCCCATTATTCTTTTCAGTACTTGAATCCATACCCTGCTTGATTCTCATATGGATGCCCAGAGGTTTTTTCACAGTTGATGATAAAAGATCTTAAAAGATCTGCCTTCTCTGCTTTTTATATGAGAAAATAATTCTTTAGGAAAACAAAAACAATGGGTGGACAAATATTCCTGCTCCTTAGAATGATCCTCACCTGCTCCTCTTGTAACAAATGATTGAATTCTTAGCTTTCATTCCTGGATATGGAGTCATTTTATGCCAAATATTTCTGTATATTTTTATGAATTGTCCTGTTTAAATGTTTTGCTTGTTTCTGAAGCAAAATTAAATCTGATCGTGAAAATTATCAGCACCCTTTGGTAAAAATTAGACATATCCTGAAATAAAGAGAAGTGAATGGACCAATACAGGCAAAACCCAATTTCTCTACCGCATAGCCCATTGCCAAGCAATAAAGATTAAGCGCATATACACACACCAAACAAATGTTTGTGTCTAGACGTGCCCAAACTTGTATTTTTCTGTAAATTTGTTTTGCTTTCTGCCTATTTCAGGCTGTGTTTGGGGTGTGTGTTTATGTTATCGAGCATCGCCTGTTTTGTTTCGAGACCTTCAGAAAGAAAAATGAATTGGGTGTGACGTGCCCTGGGAATGTTCTCAAAACAAAGCGTTGGGTGGGTGTTCAGGCTGTTTTGACTTGCCCTTGGTACAAAGTCAAGGGCACAAATGGGGTGAGTGGATTCACGGATCGAAGCTGCTGGAAGCAGAAATCCTGGGTTCAGGCTCTGATCCCAACTGGACTGAGGTGATGAAAAGGTACCTTGTTATTTACAGTGAAATAGTGGCAGGGCGTTGTGTAGGCGCAGTTCTTGTGCGTAAATACAGGTCTTGGCATTTACTGAGCACACACAACTTATGTGTTATTGCTCATAGATCTGTAATCATAGAATGGTTTGGGTTGGAAGGCACCTTAAAGCTCATCTAGTCCAACCCTCCTGCAAGAAGCAGGGACACCTTCAACCAGACCAACCCGGCCTTGGAAACCTCCAGGGATGGGGCAGCCACAGCTTCTCCGGGCAACTTGTGCCAGGGCCTCCCCACCCTCAGGGAATAATACAGAAATACACAATCCTGGGCGAAGGGAGGGATTAACCACAGTCTTCCAGGACGGACCAGTGGGCACTGAATGACCAGAAACAACAAAGGCAAGGTGGTCACGGTGGGAATCACTGACAGGCGCAACTGTACTTTTACGGACGCACCAGCAGGGGATGGTGAGGGTGAAAATAAGCACTGTTGGTTAATAAGAGTGGTGAGTATAAAATCGGTAATGAAACATGAATTGCACTGTCTTACCTGACCGAACAAGATTTTTTTTTTTTTCTCTGAAATGTGTTAGCCCTGAGTGGATGTAGCCAATTAGCCATTTTCCTTGATAAATGCCTCTCACTGCAATCGTCTGTGATGAGGTAGAGAAAGAAGCAGCCTGGTGAGACCACGATAGCCTACAAACCGCTTTGAATGAAACAATTGCTTGCCTAAAAGGTAACAATTTGGGCAAATCGTTGCTATTGTGAGGTTGTGGGTTTCGTGTTGCTGTCATTGTGGCATTAATACACTGAGAAATTCAGATAGTTTATCAGCATCCATTAAGGAATGGCAGGAAATTAGGACAAAAGCCTGTTGTTTATTCAAGGTTGTGTTTTATTTATCTTCTGGCTTTTAAAAGCCTCTTATTTTATGTGCCTTCTGGGCACAAAGGCTTTGGTTTAAAAACATCACCGCTAAAACAAACAACCAGACTGACAAAAATCATTTCAGGGAGTGCAGCTGAGATGTAAGAGCAGTACTCTCAGCACCCCTTGAGGTAACAACCTTCTGCTAAGGTCTGAAGGACCATGACCCCTGGATCAGACCAAATGGGGGAATCATGACTCCTGGCAAAGCAGATGTTCCTACTTTGGCTCTTTAGACTTGGTATCTGTGAACTCCGGGCAGCCCAGGCTCCTGCCTGGGAGGTTGGGAGGTTGTGTGGGGGATGTGATCACATCCCTTTGTGTACAGACACCAAGCTCATCCGGGGCTCAATTAACCAACGAGCACTTCCATGTAGAATAGAGGGGGGAAAACAGACAGGAAAAGCAGAGATCGAAGGACAAACATTTCTATTTCTGTGGACACATGATAAGCATAAAACGTTGGGAGCTTTCTCCCTGACTTTATCTGATTTTCCAGCCTCTTCTCTGGCAGCTCAAAGCTCATGTACTTTCATTTTTGTTATCCATGGGTAAACACCAAACAGCAAAATATTGGAATGTTCTGAAGTGGTCTATTGACAGAACTTTTTGTTTTCTGTTTTATTCCTTTCTTTCCAGATCCATCAGGGATTGCCAGAAGGCCTGTGCCAAGGGCAGACTCAGTTGAGTAGAAAGAGCTGTTAAAATTCTCCTTCAGGAGAATTTGTTTTCACAATTTTTACAGATTTCACAGCTCCTCCTTCACCACCACCTGGTATTCCCAGACCCACCTGACCTGGGTGGGACGCAGACGTCCTCACCTGTGTTCCAGAACTATGGGAAACCCTTTCTGACCAGCCTTTCTTTGACTCCATTCCCTGCTCCCTGGCCATCTCTTCCAGTTGAATTCTGTGTATTAACCAAATTCAGTGTCTCTGTTTCCTTTTGTAGAACATGCTGAGCTCAGGCTGGGTCTTGCTACATAATGCAGATGTAAGTACTCTGCTTGTAGTGTGGACTTGGGAGTGGGTGAGTCTGTTCATGGATGGATGGATAGAGGTCAACCTAACAGTCAAATGACATTGATGAACCTCCTAATGGATGAAATTAAGTTTTCTTACCACTTGGACAGGGTTAAGAGGCCATTGTGTCAACCAGTTGTATAAGAGAACCAACTTCACACCCATCACTGCTCCTGGGATTATTCACACACATTCGGACACACTTTAGGAAGAACTCCCAGGGGAGGTAACCTGAAAGAGGATAAACAGACAGAGTTCAAGGAGCATTTGGACAATGCTCTCAGGCACGTGGTGTGACTCCTGGGGATGGTCCTGTGCGGGGCCAGGAGCTGGACTCAATGATCCTTGTGGGTTCTTTCCAACTCAGCATCTTCTGTGATTTGGAAATGAGTCACCCAAGGATCTTCATCCTTTTTCTACACTAAGGCATTTCTTCCCCTTGAGGAAGTCGCACAATGAGGGCAGTTTTCCCCGTGCAAACTGGTGGAGCCCTCAGGGAAGGGATGGCAACAGTTTCCCAAACTGGTGGAAGGACCCTGCATTGTATCCTTGAAGACTTTTTATGTTCTGTTGAGGAAACACAGCAATGTTTGGAGAAGCCAGACAGGGAATCAAAGAGGAACCAGGGCTCTTTTAAAACACTTTGGCTACAAAAAAATGCCCTAAAATGTTTTTTTTCTGCACTCAGCGTGGAGGGAGCAGCAGCCAATTGTGTTATAGCTCTGCTGATTACTTATGATTCCCTTCCTGTGAGGACAGGCCCTGATGTGTTGTTTTTTGATAACACTGGCTCCTTTAGAGCAATAATGCTGGTACAGTTTCCTGCCTAATCGGAGAGCAATTACTGTACCTCAAAAGGGAAAACGTGGAGAGGAACCCAGTTTTAGCTCAGAAGTGATAACAGGGACATTTTCCTGCTAAGCTTGAGCTCATTCAAGCATCTCCTATGGCAATACATGACAAAAATCAAAGAGAAAGGAGAGGCTGAATGTTGTTCTTGCCTGCCAAGTTCCTGTATGGTCAGATCCCCTGGTGCTTGTGTGGTTTGGAAGCTGGGATCGCGTTGGTGCCCATCGGTTGTGAGAGGACATGGAATCTTTCCCCTCTGGGTTCTTAATTTGAATTTGCTCTAGTTTAGGAGTGAACATTTTTACTGTTACTCATGTCTGAACTGTGTTGATTGACCTGGTGGCCTTGACCAGCTCATGGTGGCAGGTGACCACATCCAGAAGGAGAAGGCTGCACTTCAGTGGTTTGCAGAAGTGCTGTTGCCTTTTATCTTGACAAACCCATCACTATTTTCAAATTAATTTGCCAAACCTCCATGGGAACAAAAATCAAAGATGAAAGGGTTGACAGGTTATTCCAGCAGAACGGTGTAGCCGAAGGCAGCGTTACCCTGGAGTCTTGAAAAGCGGCTGGCAAGCAAAATATTTTTTGCGCAAAAAAGTAGTTTCTGTTTGGACTGCTGGACTATTTCTGGTGATACAGCGCTTTCTTTAGGACTCATGCACTCAGGCATTTCCACCTAAGGCTGAGGCATGTGCTTTGGACCCCCTTGCTGGAGAAGTCCCTGGCTACAAAGGGTGTGTGTCTGTGGTGAGAGAAGCGCTATCTCACTGAAGTCAAGCAGGGAGAGGAAATGACTCAGTCATCAAAAGGCCCTCCTTCCTCAGGGAACTGTCCTTAATCAGTGTTATCCCGTTACAATAATACCATTTCAGAAGGACTGGGAACCAGAGCACTTGCGTAGCCATGTAAATGCTTCCTGTATTTGCCAAACAAAACAGCCTTCAGCAATTAATAGAATTTAGCTATTAGTCCTGCTATGATAAAACAACAACCACGGCCCTTCATCCTGCAAAACCCTTGGTGCCATCCTTCTCGCAGGAAAAGTCCTTTTCCTTTGGATCTGCATTACCTGCTGCCCCAGGAAAGAATAAATAAGAATAACGTTGCCTTTTGCTTGGCTGAAAGTGTCATAGCTATGAAGATTGTCCTCATTACCCTTGCAAGAGCTGCTGCAAAGCTTCCTCCTGGGATGCCCTGATTAGTCATTGCTTTAGTATTAAGCTGGCATACTTTGTGCAGCTTGCCAGGGATCCTGGACAATCTCTACCTTTTGGTGCTTGATAATAGGCAGCTCCCAAAATTGGCAGCGGGAGCAATGGGATAAAGTGGTGGGTCCTTCAGAGCCTGGGGACCAGGAGCGTTGCAGAGACTCAGCTCTCCCTAATTAACTCTGATTAGACACAGCCACAGATGGGCAGCAGCTCAGCAACAACTGGATCATTTGTTCTCCTTTGATTTGACAGGAGAGCAGCTCATTGCGTGACAAGAAGAGGCCACTTGTAACCTGCTCTGCCCTCACCACTTCCCTTCAGTACCAGCCATCAGTCACTGCCAGGGCTGAGCAGGGGCTGCAGGTCAACTTCCACAGAATCCCAGAATGGTTTGGGTTGGAAGGAATCTTAAAGGTCAGAAAACATTCTTGCATAAGTTAATTTTGACATAAATTTATCAGTCAGCAAGTTATTTGCCAAAAAAAAATTCATTCTGGATGCAGTGTTACCCAAGATGACTTCACTGGTGTGGGTTTCCCTCCTGGGAATAAAATGGTTGATAGCCAAAAAGACTCGGTATGGGCATTTCAATGTACTTTGGGAACATCTGCTTTGAAGCCTTTGCAGATGAACAAGGATTAGAACAGAGGAAGGGTGCACTTTGATTTTCTTGGAAAGAGGGGCTACAAACTTCTAACATCTTCCGCTGCTGGTTTCTGGTTACTGAGAATGATAAAAATGCAAAATTATGCACTGGCTCCTCTCATTGCAAGAGGTGAAACTAAAGGCCTAAATTTATGGCTGATGCAACCTACCCCATGGTTAATTAAAAGCAGGCACAAAAATAAACCATTTCCTTAAAGCACTGTCTGCCAATGAGGGTGCAGAGCTCCCGCTGAGCCACCACCCTTTACCTAAACTTCTGGGCATAACTTGGCAGAAGTAGAGGTTGAAATTCTCCTCTGGCTTGGGAAAACAGCAACGGATTTTTTGGAGCATTTGGGACTCTGCTCAAACCACTGAAATCAAAGGGTTCTTTCCACTTGCTTTGGATGAAAAAATAAACTGCTGGGTGGGGGAAGGATCATCTCTGAAGGACTCAGGAGATGTTAATTCACCTCTTGGCTGTGCCAGAGGTTCCCAGGGTGTTCTTGGGAAGACTGCCCTGTCTGCCTCTGGAAGTTTTCCATTTGCATAGTCAAATGATACTGCTTCCTTCCTACCACCTTCTGCCTGCCTTGTCCTTGGAAACTGTTTGTGTAGGATCCATCCCAGACTTGTGTTTGTGCAGCATCCATTGCACTGCGGGCCCGGCTGAGGTGGAATCACAAAGAAGGACACAGGAGTGAATGGAATAAGTGATTTGGTGGGAAGAACATTAATCACGACATATTATTTATAAAATGAGTAGTTTGACTAGAAATACATGAGAACATTTTGTACTGCACCAATACTCTTAACTTTAAATCCTTAAACCATTTTGGGCTAACTTTCTGTGCTGGAGTTAGAAAATAACAGACAAATCTAACTAAAATATTTGGTTAAATGTTAGGAAGAAATTCTTCCCTGTGAGAGTGGTGAGGCCCTGGCACAGGTTGCCCAGAAAAGCTGTGGCTGCCCCATCCCTGGAAGTGTTCAGGGCCAGACTGGATAGAGCCCCTACCATCCCGGGATAGTGGACATGGCAGGGACATGGAGCTGGATGATTTTTAAGGTCCCTTCCAACCCAAACCAGTCTATGAATCTGTTCAGCCAGAAACCTTTGTGACACATCACTCATTTATAGCCTGGATTTCTATATTATCCAAAGAATCTAAATCCTTCAAACAGCTTTTTGGGAGATGACTCAGTAATTACCAACAGCAGTACCAGCAAGCCGGGGAGGCTGATCCTAAAAGCAGGCACATCTTAAGTGAACAGTGAATTTTTGTGAGAGCAATTTGAACAGATTTTCCTCCTTCATTAGAGTATCAGAAATAACATCTTTATTTCTGCATTTCTCACCATTCCCCTCTATGCAGTTTCACCAGCTTAATTGGGGTAGGAGCCCTTTCTCCCCTCTGAATTTGCTACCCATGCATCCCATAGATACACTGTGGTCCCTAATAAACCATAAGCAACAGGGATCCAGAAGTGTGCTTAATGCCTACAGTCACCCAAGGCAGATTTGCAAATTAAACCTTTGTTTATTATGGCAACTGCTCAGGAAAATCTTCTTTCAAGATAATAATGTTAATTCAGAAAGAGCAGGGGCACAATAAATCAAAAATCTTTGGCAATAAAGAGGGAAAAAAAATAGTTGGATAAAAGATACAAGCCCAGGTGGATAACCGTTGCACCTAGAATGATACAAAGCCAGTCTTTCCTGGGAGCAAAATGATACTTGGCAAGACAGCAACAGAGGAAAAACATACCATTTTTTTAGCTTTATTGGCAAAGATTACAAAGGGTCAGATCCATCATGCCTTTGTTAGACCAAGTCCATAGAGACTTCCCTTGCCACAACCTGATCTATTAAAAGAGGAAGAAAACCCAGTTAGCAGCCAGAAGTAAGGGATTCTTGTCAGGCTCCCCCAAATTACTTGGAAAATATCTTTTCTTCAATTCTAGACTTGTCCCTGGCTATGAAATATCTGCTCAGTTGTAGAAATACTTAGAAGATTACTGGGAAGTAAAACTAAGAAGAAAATAAAAGGTTTTCTAGTGCAGGGTGATCATGTGTAAACACACCTAGTAAAACAGATCCCCTTCCCATGGTCTGTGAGACAGCAGGGAAGAGTCTTGGGTGAAATTTGTCACCTGGACCATGTTTCAACTCCTCCCTTGTTCCCTGAGTTTCTTCATGTCTATAATTATCTAGGATTCTGTGATAAATCATCACAGCAGAGGCTTCAGCTCTCAGGTGTACAACTATTACACCAGCCTGCCATAAAAACCAGTTACTGGTCTAAAACATCTGCAGACAGAAGCTTAGTCCTAAAAATTCTCTTAACATGCAAAAATTTGGGCGGAACTCAATAGGGCTGCACAAAATCTCTTGGATAATTATGTGCCTAAATGGCTGCAATCAGGAGCACAGGTGGTATTGATACCAATAAGCAGAGCATCAGTTTCTCTAACCAAAACTGGTATTTAAGAGGATTTCCATGGTGGAATATTTAAGAAAGGTGAAATACATGCAATCGAAATAAAGCCAGCGACCCAGCAGAAGGGCAGTGACAACTACACGGAGTGAGAAGTATTCAGAGAGAAGGGAAAAACCTGTGACCTGCCTGCAAGTGGGAGTAAAAGGTTATGGGAAGAGAAGGGACCTATGGGGATGGATTAGCCCAGAGTGGCTGAGCCATGTCACTGGAAATATGGGATGGCTGCTTGCCCATCCAAACTGGCTCCCCTGGAAGGCTGTGGGTACCTGGGAGGGTGGGAGCTGGTTGTTTTTCCCACTGGATCCCAGCTGTGGGAAGATGAGCTTTGTGTACGGTATTCCTTGGAGGTTAAATCTTTTGAAGAAGGATGGTGGGAGGATTAAAAGGTATTTGTGGCACATCCCTGACTGATGAAGGAAACTGCTGGAAGGAAACCTGCTCTCCTGAAAATGCACTGATAGAAATCCCTAAATATATTGCAATTCTGCCGGCCCCAATCCACCACCCTCACCCAAGGCCATCCTTTCCTGCTTGCACAGGGCAGGAGGTTCCCAAAAATGCTGCAGAATTGTCTCCTGGGCGGACACTCCCTGTGTCCCTGAAGGAGCTGATAAAGTCACTTAACAACGGAGCTGGAAACACAAGGTACAAACAAAGGCAGCGAAGCCCAAGCAGATGTTGCTGAGAGCTTCTCTGCAGCCTGGTGATAATGGGGAGAGGGCTATCCCTCCTCCCACATGTCCCCTCCAAAGAGCAGGAGGAAAGGGAAAGGCTGTGTGGTCAGGGGTGAGACCACCCCCTCTCACCCACCCTTATCTGCCTCCCCAGAGACACAAACACTCCTCTCACAAGGGTGTGTAAAACACTCTTCAAAGTGATAGCAACGGAACCAACCGAGAAATGGCCCCTAAAAAGAATTAAAACAAAAAACTTCAGCCGTGGGGGTTTATTTCCTGCTGTCTTTTTTTCCTCTCGAAACCCATTTTTGGGTTAGCACCCCCCTGAACACCCTTCCTTTAAATATCAAAGTATGTGTCACATATATACTTCACATTGACAGTGGAAAAGGGAAGTGTACAAAATGTACTGAGCTCTGGGAAACCCAAATCCTTGCTCAGCAAGTGCTGACCATGTTCTCTTCCGTGCAGGGGGAGCTGCAGGGACTCAGAGGTTCACTGAAGGCACACAGGGACCATAACCATTTAGGGGTTCACAGGGAAATTACAAACTAGGGGTTCACAGGAGGGAAGGGGTTCTTGGAGCTCTGAAAAGGAAAATATGGAGAGGGCAAAAGAGAGAGGGAGGGGAGGGGGAAATAAAAATGAAAGGAGGCGAAGGAAGTAGACAGAATGAAAAGTTAAGGAATGAGATGCTATATTTAATTTAAGTAAAAAATCTAGCTGGAACACAATGAAGCCACGTGGTTTACTGTCACAGGAGTAATTGAGTGCATCTGCTTTTGTAATCAACCCTGTTTACAGGAACAATACATAGAAGGACTCTAAAACACAAGTTTTAAATAGCTAATCTATCTAATAAAAAATTAGTGCTCATTTTTTTGCCTGTAACAGGGATGTGAATAATAATGAACAAGAGAAGTCCCAGTAGGTCCAATCTGCCCTCTCCAGAGTACAAAAGTAAAGTGACACTTCATGATATTGAAATAAAATAATTTTGTTTTGAGGCCAAAGCTTTGGGATTTTTTACCCAATGAACAGTTCACCTGTGAACTCGTTGCTGTGATGTTTAAAACGTGGTATCTGCAAAGATTGCAGGCTGGAGCTGATTTGTACAAATAATTAATGCAGGCATAAAGAAGGCCTATTTTTTAACTAGCTGACTGTTAGCAGGCAGGCCTGAAAGGAAAGTATCCTGGTTCTGGGATTTTGATTCCACAGCTGCCTCCTAAATTGTTAAGTACTGTTTCAACATAGAATGGACTTCAGGGAACAGAGCCATAGGAGTGAAATCTGAAATGCTGGCACAGCATGATTTATAAGGGAATGGGGTGACAGGATAAGGAGGAATGGCTTCCCACAGCCAGAGGGCAGGATTAGATGGGATATTGGGAAGAAATTCTTACCTGTGAGGGTGGTGAGGCTCTGGTACAGGTTGGCCAGAAAAGTTGTGGATGCCCCATCTCTGGAAGTGTCCAGGGACAAGGTTGGAGCAGCTTGGTCTAGTGGAAGGTGTCCCTGCCCATGGCAGAGGAGTGGAACTGGGTGAACTTTTAGATCCCTTCTAACCCAAACCATCCTATGATTCCATGATCCTGTAGGTTGTATATTAAACATGGTTTGAACATCTTGGTGTATGAAAGATTCCACGACACTTTGCAAGAACAGACTTGTCAGGTTGAAAGGCAGTGCCAAATCGGTGTTTAATTGAGATCATAAGAACAGTGAATCAGTTAAAAATGGGAAAGGTTGCAGAACATGTACCAAAATAACAGCAGTTGTGGGAGGGAAAGACTACCAGGTGACTTGCTGAAGGCAATCTTTGTCTCCATCCTGGCAAAAGGTGATAAAAATAATTATGGAGGCGAAAGTTTATTGTCAGTACAAAGCAAAACTCTGCAAAAGTAGGAGTCAACAGATCAAAGCTGGGTTTAGAGGGAGCAGTGAGAGAAAAGCAGTGTGGCCTCAGATCAGGATGAAGTTGCATTGATCAGATATGCAGATTTTTACAGTTGATGGGGAGAAAAAAATAAGGAAGAATGGGGTTTAAAAGTGCTTGTTATTTTCCTCGGTGCTATAAAGGCATTTTATTTGGAAGGAGCCATTACAGAATGCAGCAAAAACAATACAACAGCCAGATAAGCACTTTGGTAGGACAAATGTTGGAAGCTCCTGCAGTGCTGTAGGAATGGGGGAAAATTAAGCAACGGGTTCAAACCAAGGCTGGTATGAAACAAAGGACTAGGAATGTGCCAAAGCTTTCATTGTGCACTTCCAATGGACATTAGGGTGGTAAATGGGTGGAAACACGTGTCAATGGAAGATCTAAATTTCACATTATGCAAATGACATTGCATAATTGTCAGATAAAATGAGGTAAAGTTGATTCTCTTTGCTAATTGACAGAATTGCTGTAGTCATCTTGAGGTTCGAAATCTACGGGGAAGAAAAAGTGTTTCTGCCTTGGAAAGAACAGGGATTTTTGTATAAATATGTCTGAGGAGTTTAATTGGTGCTAAGGAAAAGGAGGAAAAAGTAAAAAGATGCCTTTAGCCAAAAAGCTTAAAACATGATATGTGTTGAAAAAGAGCACTAACACTCTATGGGTTGCTATTAATTATATGTTATATACATACATATTTTGAATTAAATAACAGTGGCTGTCTTAAATAAGTGTCATCTGACCACTGCTGATGTAGGAATTCCTCCAAAGGCAGCAGGAATCAGGCAGCATAGGGACGGCAGAGAAATGAGGAGCAGGAAAAGATGCCAAATCAAGGTTTGGGACTGGCTGTGGTGGAAAAATGTGACAATGAGGAGGGATGAGGATGAGAGAACACCAAAGACATTCCCACACCCACACGGCTCAGGGCTGAACTGACCCCCAGCCCCATGGATGGACCTTCCTAATGGGAATGGGACTGAAATGGATTTGCCAAAGGCATAAGCTCTAGACGAAGGTGTTACACAACTCCTGAGTCTGCAAAAAAAAAAAAAAAAAAAAAAAAAAAAAAAAACAAAAGAAAAAAAGGAAGCATACANAAAGAAGACATATTAAAGTCTCTGCCTTGGCCAAACTCCAACTCAATTAATTACAATCTGCCTTTTAAAATTCCCCCCTGAAGTTTCAGCTGGATAATAAATTCTTCCATGTGTGTCCTGCGAGGCTGGAAGAGGCACAGCCCACCACTGAGCCACCAGAGAGGATGTCATGGGTTCTGCATGGAATGCTGGTGTCAGCTCAGGTTTGGGAAGGCCCTGGGACCCTTGAAAATGAGAAGCACTCGGCAGAGCAAAGATGATGAAACTGTAGAGAAACAGCAGAAGTCAGTTTGCTATAAATCTTCCTGCTGTCCGGGGGTTTTTTTTTGAGATAAATGTGCTCAAAAAAAACTCACTTCTGCCTTCTAGTGGGTAAAAGACAGGAGAGCATTGCAGGAGAGAGGACTGCTGAAAGGAAAATTAGCTTTGGATTCCTCAACAGCATTATTAGCAAGCCCTGAAGATCAGACACAAGCAGAAATCTTGTCATTTTTACTCGTAACAGTGACTGTTGCCTCATTCCATTGATTGGAAGGGTACAAACTCCAACTCCTCTCCTTTGGTATGGACCCAACCCGGCAGGGAATACCAAGGATATTGAAGTGTTCCATACTGATCTGATTTTGATTAGAACAGCACCTGCTGCTCCTACTTCTGATACTGCCAAAAAAGGTGAGGGCAAGAAAGGTTTTTTTCTTGAGAGCATAAAACACCTGGAAACCACTCAGTGTTCCTACAGAGAGGAATAAATCCCATGGGAATGTGCAGGCTGAGGTTTAGAGTTCTCCACTGTCTTTGCTAATGAGGCATATTTGGTTTCTTTAATAAAATCGGCTTTGGAAACTGCTCTGAAGGACAAAACGCAGCACCTGGCAGCACAAGGGCTCCATGGATTTTTTTGTTCTCTATAGAGGTCTCAGCCTGTGCTCCTAGAATGATGGAATCCTGAAATGGTTTGGCTTGGAAGGGACCATAAAGCTCATCCCACCCCCTGCCATGGGCAGGGACAGCTTCCACTATCCCAGGTTGCTCCAAGCCCCATCCAACCAGGCCTTGGACGCTTCCAGGGATGGGGAATCCACAACTTCTCCGGGCAACCTGCTCCAGTTTCAGCTAAAACTCTGAATATGATGAGAAGTTTTACAAATTATAAACAAGTTTTATCAGCATTGAGTTAATCAAATGGCATTGCTTACTCATCCTTGGGACATGCAATCCATACCTTTTCTTAATAAAACTAAAACTAAGGATCTTTTCTAAATCTCTCAGGGCAAACACATCCAAGATTTTTTTTCCCCTGATGTGCTGTTTCCCACCAGGGATGGATACACCCGATGGCACATCACCTGCTGAGAATAATCCTCACAGAACATCCAGAAGTCGAGGATTGCCTCCATTCCTTCATCATACTCTTCCTCACAGGCATGTGGAACCAGCAGAACTGTTTCCCTATTCCTCCTTCAAACCGCAGTGACTTATCCCACGTACCTCAGCTAAATCCTGGAGTTCAAGGGATGAGTTAAAACTGGAGTTGTAAAGCAATTCTTGAACGCTCTCTAGTGGTTAAATAGCAAATACTGTCAACGGCACCTTCCCTCACCTTTTCAGTTTTAATTGAACTCACAATGACTCATGCATCTCGGAGATCAAAAGATTTTTAAATTGCTGTTATAATTAATGTTGTAATTAGCATAATATTGTATTACAATTTATTCTTAGGCACTAGGGTTGTGTTTTTCATTACGCAAAGTCATTCCTGTGCATCAAGTAACATTTATCTTTTTGACCAACTGACAATTGTCATCCAAACTGCGTTTGCAAAGCTCACTGAAAATCCATGTTATCCATAAATATGAATATTTTATTTCCCCACCTATTTCAGGATTCCTGATTTCTAGAATAGCAGAAGCCCTGAATGTCTGTCACAGAAAATGCTCATTTTTCATTTCACAGCAGAAAACAAAAGTTGAGAAAGAACTAGGTGACCCAGTTATGGAAATCTGGCAGCTCCAAGACCAAAGGACAAGGAACATGTCACAGACAGTGATGACAAAATCCTTGTGTTGGGTTTGAATAATTAATAGCTCACAAGCCTGTGTCCACGGGAATATTTGCATGAAGCATCATTTACATACCTTTTCAATGTTTAATTTCAACCCGTCTTGCAAAAACAAACACTGGCTCTCAGACACTCGTTATGTGAATGTTGTCTTTTATTTTTGTCTGCTCTCTGTTTATTTACAGGCTGTTACTACCTTCAGCATCATCATCGTCATCATCATCATCAGTTTAAACACCAGCCTGTTTTTCAAGTACACTGAAACAACTTAGGAAGTTGCTCCAGTAACAATCCTATACAAAATCCTGGGTCATATAAGGCCATTTGTAAGTATTGTATCACCAATATTTATTCCAAATTACTAATATTCCAAATATCTCCAATATTTATTCCAAATCCCACATTTTTCAGCTCTTCAGGTCTCCCAGATGGAGTCTTAAGGATGTGGAGACACAAAATAGAGCTCAGTGGTGGGTCTGTGTGGAGCTGATGGAAATCTGCTTCCAAACTTCATGTTTGGCAGGAAAATTTTCTGTTAACGAGCAAATGGCCCTCCCTGATAATTTTTCATGACATTTCCCAGCCTGATGACAATTTCTCAGTTATTAAGTCATTAGAACATGTTATAATTAATCTTACTTTCTAATTAGATAATTGTTCTGTCATTGCAATTCTCGGAGTGTAACATATTATTGTTACATTACATATTAGTAACGTTAGTTACTGATGTCAGTGAACCAAAATTATGTGGTGGGGGTTTTTTTTTAAACCTTAAATCTTGCGCTGCTCCTCAGATGAACCAAGTGTGCTACAGCCTCCTCAGGGAAAGCTGCTCCCAAATTTCTGATTTCCTCGGCTGCAGTAGTGTCTTACCCTGTGTGTTTGTAGCTGCCTGGGAACAGCTCTATTGCTCCCGAAAGACATTTACAATCCCTTCATCGCTGGGGAAAAGCATTGCCAGGTGGACTTGAAGAGTTTGGACTTGAAGTAAAAAGCTATTGAAGCTCAGGCAAAAATTAGAACTGAATCTGAATTTATGTGGGTGATCTCTTTACCTGCTTTTATGTTACTTTTATGGCTTGGGGGGGGGGTTTGCTTTGTTTGGAGTTTTTTGTTCGTTCGGAGCTTTTTTAAGCAGAAGCACTTCCAATTCCTGAGTCGAAGTTTTAGTGGA
Source organism: Cephalopterus ornatus (assembly GCA_013396775.1). Classification (NCBI taxonomy): domain Eukaryota; kingdom Metazoa; phylum Chordata; class Aves; order Passeriformes; family Cotingidae; genus Cephalopterus; species Cephalopterus ornatus. Next base: position 51,386 of record VZRE01009224.1, read on the forward strand.
AGAATTCTTTAGTTCAGCTTCCCTTGAGGAATATATTTATGTTTCCTGTGAGAGTGCTGAGCAGGCAGGAAGAAAAAGGGCTGCAGTGCCAGTGGGCACTCCTGGAGTCAGTATGGCTTGGCTTGGAAAGGCAGCTGTAACACCAACATGTTTGGAAATACCTGTCTCACACAACCAGTAATTTTTCTTTAGCATAAGGTCTGTGATTAGTCTTCCTCAAAATAGCCCAGCTGAGCCTAAAATACTGACTGGAGTGTGAGAATTATCAACCCATCGTTGCTCTCCTCTGGGCTGGGGGTGTTTCATCCCTACAGGGGGAAAGGCTTTCTGCATTCCTCGTGCCAGTATTTATTGTGCGATGTAATTCTATTCTCTATAAAGAAGTATCATCCATATTATTACTTTATCTTCTAAACAGACAAGTAGACACAAGATGGAGAGATGGAGAAGTATTTAAATATAGCCAATATATTGTGAACCTTAAAATATTCCCGACTTATATGAGAAATCCTCAGAATCTTTAAAAGATAGGACAGATGTGCTTAAATATGATATAAATAAAATAACAAGACATCCTGTGATTTTCTTTTCCTTTACTTTTTGGTTACGTTAATTGGTTTTAAAGACTTCTGGAGTGGAATTGTAAGGTACAACCTGTACCTGCTCTTTGTTAAGTGCACTGTTGTTCACTTCCAGTTCTTTTAGCCATGCTTTCTAAGCACTTCTGTTCTCCACCATAAGAACATTTTCCATAAGAGTTTTTAAGCACTTCCAGTCCCTTTCGGACCATGCTGTACTGGCAAAGAGATATTAGGTTAAGAAATATGAATTATATAATAGAGCCTAAGCTAAGCAGGTCAGTATAACTAAGCACATGAGCCAGACTGAGGAAAGGCACAGCGCTTTCACATCAGCACTAATTTCTGGGAGAAACTTTGCCATTTGAAAGCTCTTAAAAAGAGGTTTTCAGCTGAGAAACAAAGCAGCAAGTTGACGTGGCCACTTGCAAATTAAGCTGTGTACTAGGTGTTCCTAAATTAAGTTAGAGATGCTCTACTGCTATTTGTGAAACATCCCAAGTGGGAAATAAAAGAGGCAACAGGCAATGTAAATCTGTCACAACCAAACCCTGTGAAACTGCTTAATTTCTTTCCACAAAGAGATGGACAAAGGAGAAGCAAGTGACATCTCCTGACTTTAATAAGGCTTTTAATACTCTCTCACATGACTCAGAAGTAGCCTGAGAAATCATGACCCAAATGAAACTACTGTAAAGCCAGTTTATGGAAAGAATAATTACCAGTGATTCCCTGTCAAAAGGAAAGGAGGTGTAAAGCAAGGAATTTGTCCTATATCAGCATTATGGATTCCCTAAAATAGTCAGTCATCCTTCACCTTCAAGTTACTTTCAATTTTACTCCTCCTTTACCTTTCTTATGTGTGTGATGGGCAGGAAGATTTTGATGTGCCAGTTGGAGAAAATGAGGTTTGATTTCAATTTTCACGTTTGCTTGGAAGCTTTGTGTCATGACCATAAATAAATCATGAATATAATTGGAAAAAACATTGTTTTTCTAATGATTATGCCTGACCAAATGAGCTGAAGAGACGAAGATCTTCAGCACAAATTTATTGGGGTGTAGGAGGGCAGGAAGTACCTGAATCTGCCCATTTGACTGTGAAGAACAATTTGGACTCCTCTATTCATAGAAATATTCATAGAAATAAAGATAAAATTAACTCTATCCATAGAAATAAAGGTAAAAAGTTGGTATTAGACACATCATGAGCCCCGTGTTACTACAGTAAATTTCGGCCTCCCTCCAGGAGCAGCAGGCCCTGGCTGCTCCCTAACAGTATCTTTGCCCTCCAATTATTGATTTTTATGATACTTTTCAGCACTGGGTTGAATATCCTTTCAGTGAGGGCCCTTTTTCCTCCACAGTCATACAGCACTTCTCTTTGAAACAAAAAAGAACATTTTTTTGAGGTGATTACAAGTTTTGGCTGACAACCTCTGTAAAAGTGAAACAGAGATCTAAGATGCTCATACTGTGCTAAGTCTAAATTTGATTTACAGCCTTGTGATGCTTTGATTTAAACTGGTGTGATACAGTAAAGTGGCTGACAAGTGAAAAAAAATTCCCCAAAATTGAACAGAATGTTGTTGTTTAGGAAGATGTTTTGTTGGAGCTGCAGCATTTGTTGCAACACTACCCAGTATTTTCCTTAACAATAAGGAAATAAAGACAGAATTACTTGACATAATTTTGATATAATTACTTGGTATAATTTACAAATACAAAAAGATGAGTGAAAAAGTAAATTAGAGGGAGGACAGGTATAAACATCCTGGATACTGTGGTAAGCTGGGCCCATCCAAATGTAGGCTAATTCAGGCAAATATAAAGCCCTGGGCATTTTTGAACAATTTTTCAGGGTCAAGATTTCTTTGGTATGTGGGACCAACCTACTCCTTGTCCATAAATAGAGGTTTGATCTGCTTTTTGCATACAGTTTGTGTGGCGAAGGAGTGTCCCAGTCTGGTTCTGCAGCTGAAGACTTTTGTAAACAACTGGTCCCTGAAAGGGTCAGAGAACTGTGTGACAACAATGGAAACAGAAATACATTTTATAATGATTTACAATGATCAATGGTTGTGTAGGGAGATCTATCATTTAGTAGCATTTAATCAATTTTTTGCTGGATTGGATTGGAATTATGCTAGTTTTGACCAAACATACCATTAGATATCATTTAATCTCCTCTGAACTCAAATACCTCCTGAATTTTTAATTGACTTTTCTCCTAAGACATCCATGTTTAACATTTGTGATAAAAATTTGTATTTTAATTTTATTCAGATGAAAAACATACACTGAGCTTTCAATCCTTATTCAGAGAAGTTTATTTTGTCTGGGTTTGATTTTGTTATGAAAGTTAGGCAGCCTGTGGGCTTCGATAGAATGGGAATTTCTCTCCTTTGAGCAAATTCCTGTGGGAAAAGGAAATCCAAATAAAAAACAAAGTGATAACTCTCTAAAACTGCCTGACAAGCAGGAGGAACCCTAGCTTTTGAAATTTTCGGACTTGGCCCCTCTCAAAACCTAATAAACATAATCCTTGTGTATTAAATCTAGGAACTGGAAATAGAAGTTGGTATTTCCTATTTTTTTGTGCATCGGCAGTGGAATGGGATTTTCAACTTTAACAGCCTCAAGAACATGACAGAGTACTGTCAATACTGAAATCCCATAAGATTCCATGAGATCAGTCAGGGAACTGCTGGATGACTAGATCTGTGATAAAGGGCAAGAAGGAAATTTCATTTTAGTCTTATGGATCCTGTTTGAAAAATAAAATCCAATCCAACATAGAAAAAATGGAATTTATATGCATTTCAGAATAATTCTGAGTATGAATAGGGAGTAGATGTGGCAATTAAGGAAAGAACACTGCATACCATGGGTCAGAGTTCTTGATTTGGGGAAGTAGGGAACATATCAACAGGGTGGGAAGGCTGGCAAGCTGTAGAACCAGTTGGAGAAGTTGAATAAGCTTTTTTGGATAAGTGGGGAACAGGAAGAAGGACACAGGGATGGGATAGCAGGTTTGGGGAGGGAGAATATCTCTATCTGTGTGCTTGGATTTCCTGTACAGGAATGACCAGAACAAGGCAGAGCTGCAGGAAGACACAGCTCATCCTTGGAGCTGCCAAGGAGCTAACCTGAGAACTCACTCTTGCTTGGAAGTAGCTTTTAGGACACTGGGAAAAAGCCATCATTGTTCCTTTTTTTTCCTTGGAGAAAGAACAAAGGGTCAGAGGACTAGCAGTTCTTCCCTGCAGGTTTTTCCCCAGAGGGAGTGGCAAGGCTTGGGTTGGTTGAAAGTCCCCGAGCAAGTGGGCAAAGGGAGGAAATACGGAGTGGGAAGGGCTGGGAATGTGTGCCAGGGGTAACAAAAGTGATATAAAGGGAGATCAGGGAACTCTGCCTGAGACAGTATTTCACTGGAGAGACTCTGTGTTCCCACTGAGTATTCATACAACAGTTGAGCCCTGATTACACCAAACAGATGAAGACTTTCTTTCCCTCTGTTGTTTTTTTCCCCTGTAACTGGCTGGTTATATGTGTTTTACAAACAGCTGCCTCTGGCTTTGCCCTTCTGAAGGCTGGAAAGTGAGACACAGAAACAGTGTAAGTCAGACTTCCCAATTACAGGTGACGTAAAACGATGATGAATAAAAATCCAGAGAGATCTGGCATGGGAGATGCTCCCTGGAACATGAAGAGCAAAGCCAAGTGTCTCCTAAACTGGATCCCCACACTTTCTGCAGGGAGGGGGAGATCTCTCTCTCTGTTCACATTTGGGGAGGGCTTTCTCTCCTCTCTTGCCTTTCTATAATGAATAAATACGACTCCAAAATCAGCAACTCAGGAGCTGGCCTTCATTTACACAGCTCAGACTGTGAAATACAAGGCCAGTTCCTTACAAATAAGGTTTGATCCACACCATAATTATGCCGAAGTGTGATTTCATCTGAGTACTGACATCAAAGAGTCAAGAGCAGAGAGACCCAAATCCAGATTTACCCCATGTGGTAAGTGAGGGGGATACGCATCTCTCAGAAATGTAAATGTTGAGACCCACATGCTAATTCCAAGTTTGCCATGCTGGAAGTCACCAGCACAAAGTTTACACCCAGATCAGAAGTGGGTTCAACACTTCCTTAAAGCAAAGAGGTTGAGGTCTCAGCTCCTCTTTTGCTGGTTTGATGGTTGGGAATTCTTCTGCGGGGTTTTCTCTGTCAGACATTGTGATAAATAAAGATGATTCGTGCAA
>VZRE01009227.1:0-93017 GCA_013396775.1 Cephalopterus ornatus
ATAGTTTTGGACACAGGTTGTTTATATTTTATTTATTACATTGATTTTAATAAGTGACATTTGCAGTGCTCTTTTGAACAAAGCACATTTTCAGTATAAAAACTTTTTTTTAATAAAGAATGTCACTCGCAACTGGAAGTTCTTCTTGACTGCCTGATAAACACCAGGCTGGTACAGTTCTCCAGACACAGGTTTGCCAACAGGCTAAGGGGATGCATTGTTCTGTTTGAAGTTCTTAGAACAGGAGGTTATTGTAACTTGAATATATATATCCATTCTTCAAACTACTGAAATGCCCACATTGCCCTCTTTCAGCTCCTCTTAGGAATTACTTGGAGTCAAATGTTGACCATTGCTCAAGTGAGAGATTCTGGATCGATGGCATGGCATAAAATACCTTTTGTCTATACTTTGTGTTGGTTTGTTTCCATTCTTCTGTAGTGGCAAGTGCTCAGACTGATAACATTCACTCTTGCTGTACTGAGTTTTGAGAAGGTGTTGAATTACCTGGCTTCTTTTCCAGGCTTGGAAATCCAACACTACCGCCATACTGAGCAAGATATATATGATGCATTCTTTTTGATATTGAGGAAAGTATCATTATCTATTGCTGTTCCCTTCATTCTTGTACTAGATCACACACAGAAATAGAGAAGAAACAAAACTGTTCCCAAAAAAAAATGTATAAAATGCAATTGATGTACTGTAAAATGTTGGATTTTTTTTTTTAACAAGCTTCGTATTAGAATCTTGTTCAGCTGTGTAGAGCTATATAAATCTCACTGTTTTATTAAATGCTGTTTATGGTCTGGAAGGAATGGTTAACCTATCTCAAGATTAACAAATTTGCACTAACATGAGCAATATTGATTTGAAGAAAAAAAAAGAATTCAATATTTAAAAGATAAACTATGATTTTAAACGTATATTAACACTGAAAGTACATTTTGACAAATAACATATTTAAGCCCAAAATATAAATGGTTATGTCAGATAACACAAAAGAACTATAACAATATAGACTGAGAAAAAAATGTGTTTCACTGTACATGTTGCTAACATGTACAAAAACAAACTCATATTGACGTATTTTCTATTAATAAATCCTACTGTATTGTGGAGAATCGCTGGTCATAGTGCACTATGTTTAAACTCAGAAGTTGATTCCATAGATTGCTGCCTAGCTTCACACGGCAAACAAATCCTTGCCATTTATGTATTTTAAATATTAATCAGATAGCTTACTTTCAGCTCTCAAGTCATTCACTGCCCCCTCCCTCTCCACCAGGTTGATGATCATGACCTACTCTACAACAGCCAGCCAAGGGGAAAGGTATTTTTGAAAAGAACACCCAATTCACGCCTAATTATGGCTGCAAGAGCTCAGCTGCCACCACTTGCAGAGAGTTTATCTACACTTATAAAAAAACCCTGAAAGCCTCAAGCCTGGTGCCACTGGTTAGGAACATGCTGTAAAAAATATGATCTTGGCCACAGGTTACGTAGACCACAGCCAAGAAACGAAGAGTGAAACATTGATTTACATGTGCATTGCTGGGAATCCCAGCATGCAGTGCATGTAAAGGCTCAGGAATAATTGTTTCCTGAGTTGCATGAGCCTGTAGAAGCATCTTGCCAGGGAGACTTACAACTCAAATCAGAAATGCTGACTTATATTTTTATATCTTGGCACAGCACAGACTGTACAAGCCAGTGCACTGTAAAGGAGGCTTCCTCAGCTCCTCCATCACTATTACTGCCAGCAGGTAGAAAGAGATGAGTTTAATGTTATTGTTTGCATCATGGGGAGAAGCAGAAGAGATGGAGACAGCAATCCAAAGCAGAGGGAGGAAACAAACAAAGGGCATAAAAATACTTGGAGTTTGTGCATGAAGACAGAAGCACATCCAAAATTTCTAACAGTAGAATGGACCCAACAAGAGATTTTATGCACCAAGATCATGAAATATTACCAACAAGTTAATGAAATGAACACTTAATAGCAGTAATGTGATGCATATGAATCTTTATGCTAGAAAAGTGGGAGGGAGCAGCAGAGGGAAGTCACAGGTCAGTGTCAGGCACTTCCAGCTTCAGCCAGCAGATGTTGGATATGTGGGCAGAGACTGCTTATAGCTGTGAAAGAAAGGAGGGAGGGATGAGACTCTTGATAAAAAACTTTAGGTCCAAGCCTTTCAGAGTGGATCGAAACAACACCTTTTGCAAACCTGCCCCCTTGCCCTGTCATCCTCAGTGGCAGAGTGTGGTTCCCCAAACATGCACAGGCATGGTGAACATGGGGGCCATACCGTCAAGAACCCAGCTTGCAAGGCCCTTTACTCTCAGCTGGGCAGTACGTGGTACAGGTGAGTGTCTCATGGCCACTCATGCTGAATGCTGCCAGGGCCAGGGCTGGGCCTGTCGAGCAGCTACAGCCACTTCCGATTTGAAGCCCAGTGTTTTCCCTGGAGGACAGATGGGCACCAACATCTGCTGAAGAACTGTGCAGTCTTGGCTCTTTTCCAGGGAACTAGACAGTTTTTAAATATTGGCCTAAAGCCAGTTTCAGATATTTGGGCTGAGAGATTTGATTTTCATCCCCAGGCAAGGGGACTGAAGGCTGCCGCTGATAGCTGTAGTAAGAGGGGCATTCCCACCTTCCAGGCTGTTCTAAAAGACAAGTGAGAATAGCCATGACTATTGCACATCTTTTCATAACCTGGGTTAGGAGCACTTGCTTCTAACTCATGCTGCACTCTTCTGAGGGCCAAATCAAACAGCTCCATGTAATACAAGCATTTCAAGTTCTGCACCCCCAGTGCTCCCCCTGGGTTTTGCACCATCTCAACTGGGACACTTCAGTCAAAAGACTGGCACACCAACAGTCCTCTGCAAGTCCAGCAAGGCACAGGCATGGATACTGGTGCTAGTTGGGCACAGTACTCTAGAAAGACACCATGTCAATGCATTATTCTTAAACCTAATTCTCAGTCAAACTCACTGTAGTATTTTTAATGCAATTTTAAAAGCAGTTTTCTTTCTCTGTGAGCATTTATATTGCTTCGCCAGAAGAAAGTGCATGCTAAACTCTTTCAAACTTAAATGTTTAGCTTACACCTTATTTTAAAGCCCAGAGAAATCCCTGAAAAGATTTCCATCAGCTTCACCAGGCCCAAAGTGACAACAGGTGAAGAATTGGTACAACCTTCTCAAAGAATGTGCACATCAAGGTCACTCTTACCAGCACATCAAAGGCTGCAACCTTCTAATAGCTAACAGGAGAAAAAAAAAAAAAAACAAACAAACCCAGTTGTTTGCTGGTATCTGTCTGTCAAAATTTACTATAGAACCTTTGCCTCTCTGCACTTTCATTTTCACTGCTTTCAGACAGTGACATAGATAAAAAGTACTCACAGTGACTGATTGTTGCAGTTAATTTCAGTAGTTGGATGAGTAGTTCCAGACACTGAAACACCTTTCTTTTCCAAACGGGTAAAATCTGAAACTTGCCACTAAACCTAGGAAAGCAAAATAGCAGTGGCTTGCTGATTCACTATTTTTCACAAATTCAATTAAATTAGTAACTCACATAAGTCTTTTCATTTATACATAGCCCACTGGCTATGGGGGTTGATTTTTACATAATTTATTTCACATTAATGTTACATGGAGAGAAAATGTTGATAACTAAACATGTCATGACAGTATTTTTTTAATAACATCAAGGCTGAAGAGAAAATTTCTGGCAGAGAATTCAGGCTATTGTGTACAGACACAATCAATTACTACCTCTGTCATCCACTGAGAGAGAGAAAAAAAAAGCATCTACCATATGAAGCCTAACATCTTCCATAACAAATATAAGTCCATTTAAAAAGACACTTTTACCCTTCCCTCAAAAAAACAAACAAACAAACACAAAACCCAAACCCCACAACCTTTTCCTCTAAGTTTCCCTGAGTTTGATTTTTTGATTGGGGTGGTAGGAGGGGAGGAGAATTTGCACTAAATGCAATATTTGAACAATGTTTTGTGTTGCTTTTGTTTCTGCCTAAGGTCCGTGGATGTGCGCAAAGGATCACTCACTACTGTAGTGCTGTAGCAGCATTAAGCAAATCAAAACATGCCAAATAACAGCCACATTGCCAAATGTGACAGCCACCACTTCCAAAACCTTGGCTACCACTGCAGGCTTGTCATCACAGGAAAGAAAAAAACAGAGTGGCTCGTTCTTTTGGAGTATCAGCCTCCTGTTACACATACACACCAGCACTCAGTCAAGCGTGAAAAGAGTGAGCTGTGCAAAAGCTGCTCAGAAAAGACTCACTGCCTTTGGGATGCCCTCCACTGCAGGGCTGAGTGGGGCAAGCTGTGGCAGTGTGTGGGGCAGCCCACAGCCTGTGGGAGCACCATGGGTGAGGAGGAAGGTGGGGGTCAAGGGCCTGCAACAGTGAGTAAAAGCGGGCAGAAGCATCTTAGACATTGGCAGAGCAGAAGTGCTGGGGCCAAGGAGCGGGTGCCAGCCAGAGAGTTCTGGCAGAGCTGCAGCTTCAAGAGACTCAAACCAGGCACTGCTACCTTATGCTGCTCCTGCAGCTCCAACAAGGGCCTTCCTGTCTAGATTTTTGCTTTACTTTCAGTTAGAATGGTGTAAGAGGTCACCTGTCTGGGTTTTTTTCTCCTGGTCCTTTTTTAACAATGTAACACTTCATAGAATCATAGAATATTTTGTGTTGAAAGGACCTTAAACATCATCTAGTTCAAACTCCCTCCATGGGACAGGACACCTTCCACTACACTAGGTTGCTCAGAGCCCCATCCAATCTGGCCTTGAACAACTTCCAGGGATGGGGCATCCAGAGCTTCTCTGGGCAACCTGTTCCACTGTCTCACCACCCTCACAGAAAACAATTTCTTTCTAATATTTAATCTAAATTTCCTCTCTTTTAGTTTAAGACCACTCCCCTTGTCCCATCACCATCTGCCTTTAGTTAGAATGGTTTAAGAGGTTAACTAATTTTTTATGTTGTTCTCTTCAATTTCCTTTTTAATAGTGCCACACTCGTTATGGTCCACTCCAGTTACCAAAATACAGGTGCAGAGCCAACGCTTGCATCTCAGCAACTCATTCTTGCAGTCACAGTTGATCGTAATGTAGAAAAAAAATCTTAGTTAGTAGAAACTGATAATTATGTATTCTGAATATAATAAAGTAATTTAATATGTGTGGTTTGCTGGTGCACTACAGCTTGGGCAACAGCTCACAGCCGTGAGCAAGGCTCTGGTCTGGGCACACAGTGAGATGTTTGGTCAAGAGGCTACAGACTGCCCGAGTGAGGAGGCAGAGGTTATGCCACAGTCTCCACCGAGGAGAAAGGCTCCCTGCTATCATATGGGCATCTGTAGTGTCTTCTCAGTTATTGAGAGAGGAATGTGAAGTTGTAAGCCAGAGACCAGGAGATTTAAAGCTGCAGTTGTTAATGCAGGGGAAAATGCAAGCTATCCTTCCCACAGCTAAGGTCTGTGGTTTGGGCTTTTTTTTTTTTTTCCTTTCAATAATTAGTTGTTTTGACTTCCTAAAATTTGATGTATATGTGTAGTTCAACATAATGATTTGGTTTAACAACACTGTCATGTGAATGCAAATTATGTACTCTAACAGGCTGTGAAATTCCAGGTCTATCAGCTGTGTATACCATACATAGTTAATTAATGACTGTGCAAATCAGCAAAATTAAGGTTAAAGAGGTGTTTAAAGACAGGAAGATTGTGAAGCTGCTTTGTAAAGTGACAAATGATGGCTGCCATTCATCTTGTCTCTGCCATGCCACAGTTTATATATGATGTTTGTCTGCTGTATTAACTTCAATTTAAAAAGATAAAAGCAGTTTTATAAACCAGAACAACTTCAGTCACAGCTAAGCCTGACCTGCTGAACTGAGGGATGTAAAAAGTGGGAAATTAACTGTATAGTCTTTTATTGTGTTTTCGATACCATGTCCAGAAATCATGAATTAACTCAGAAAGACTGGGACTCTTTTACTTTCAGAGATTTACCTTGTACCTTGTTGAGGGCACTTACTGCCTCTCACAAGACCATCTGTCAAGGCACTGATAGAGCCCCACTGAATGGCCAACAATATTTTCCTGAACTGTCAGCAAAGAGGTATGTGTTTAGGAAGCAAAACAGCAGGTTTTTATCTTGTCACAACTGAACTCCTGATTCTTCCTCCAAGGCCCTTATCCACCCCACATAGGGCTAGAAGAGCAGAAAGGGGATGTGACTGTCCCAACATGCTGTTTGAAATAAATCACCACCTGAAACTAGGAGCATCTAAAACCATCTAATGACATCTTAGCTCTACTTTTATTTCGGTGTGAGGGCTCCAGTGCCAATGGGTGTGCTGTAGCAAAGGGAGAAATTCAGCTTATTGAATGCAAAATAGTTTTTAGCTTGATTTTGTTCCCCTGCCTCTAAGGGCGCTGAAGGTAATGTTTTATTAGCAACCTTCTTAAATGTACCTGCTGCTCCTGTTACTGCCAGTCATGTCCTTGCAGACTTGATTATTTACCGTCCCTGGGTCAATAAGCAAGACATGAAACAGTGCGACCAGGAACTGAAGTTAACTGAGATTTAACAAAGTCAAACCAGTTTAGTGTAATGGAAGAGACTTGCAATGCAAAGATGCAAAGGTTCTGAGATCATTTAAAGTGCCCTGTGGAAAGAGAGCTCCTCTCATCACAGAAAGAAATGAAGGGCAGCACGACTGCAGGAGAGGCAGATGTGCACTGAATCTGTCAGGTCTCTGCACAGCTGCCTGTTAAGCTGGACTCACAGTTTGCTGTGCATTTTCATGCCTTTACTTTTACGGGAGGCACCAGCCACTCTTACTGCCCCAGAGCAGATGGAAATGACCAGGGCTTTGCAGCAGCTTGTCCTCTGGTGCAGTTCCAGTGAGTGGCTGGGTCTCGGTGGTGGCAGGACAGCAACAGGGCTTGTCCCAAGCATGGGTGGCACCGGCAGAGGCACGAGAGCTAAGGAGAGCCATGGGGAACCAAGACTTCGCTGAGCTCAGGCAATGGTACAGAGACAGGCCAAGGTCTGCAAGGCTGTCAAATAAAAACGATAATATTAGTGGCAATGATGCATTTGTATAGTAACAGTTATTTTTAAGATTTTTAACAATAACAATGTTTTAAGCCTCAGGCCTTCTCTGGATTGTCTGGTCTCTAGCCCATTTTAGCAGAATGTGCAAAAATTATCTTAGAAACTTTTTTAACAGCAACTCTTATCCATCTTTCTTTGGCTGTCTTAGTATTTATATGTCTTCGCTGAGGTTTTGCTTAGCTTTTGCATAATTGTGTGGTGTCAGCAGTCAGCACAAGCAAAAATACTCATCCAAATGCAGGAGGGATAAAGTATAACCAATTAAACAGTTGCAGATTAAGGCACGAACAGACTGTGATAAGTGAGGAAAGGAGGACATAAGCTGCTCCCAAGGCCAAGCTGATACCCATTACAGCGCACGGATGTGCCCATGAGCCAAGCAACCTGAGGAAAATTAACAGGGACTAGATGTTAACCTGGTTAACAGCAGATATGTAAGGGAGATACTGTGTTTTCCCTCACTAGAGGGATACCAGAAGAGGATGCTCTGGGCAGAAGGAGGTCTGGTCTGACATTTCTCAGGCAAGATTAGAGCAGGAAAATGAGCTTAGCCCTGAATGTATGTCTATCTTCACATGTATAAGATCTTGCTAAAACTACATCAAGAATCAGGAAGTGTTGTCAAGTTGTTGGTGTGCAGCACAGAGAGTATCTAAGACCTGTAAATCAGCATAGCCTCTGTGTCTGTCCCAGCATAAAAGCTCACCAGAAGGGGAGTTACTTTTCCCTAACACACTTATGACCATGAGTTTGTAGGTGAGGACCTCAAAAATGGGTATATATGTGAGGACCTCATGGCATTCCTTCATGCTGGAATACAATGGGAAAGGACTCAGTAGCCTGTGGAGGAAAAGCCCTGTTGAAGGCTAATTCTATCAGAGGAGATCTTCACAAGATAATGAAAATATTGTACTTGATCAGGTGGAGATTTTTCTATATCCAGCCTTCCTTCTTGACCTCAGTTTTCTAAAAGCAGAATGAAGATGCTTTGCTTATGGCCTGATGAAGCTAAGTCTGATTAGGACAGACACTTTAAAATATAGACAGAATTTAGTGTAGATAGAAGAAATCAAATACTGTTGTTTTTGTTTGTGTTCCTTATGCTGTTATTATTGTGCCCTGAAAGAATGATAAATGTTCTTTTTATGTGCTTGATAATTGATTTGCCTTATTATTGAATTTCCTTAACACTGATGGAGCTAAGCAGTATAATATGGATTATATTGATTTTTCTGGAAACAGAATGTTTGTCTACAATTTCTGTTAATTCACTGAAGACATTTATGCCTGACAGTGATAATCAAATAATGCATAACTGGCTTTCTATTGCTTTCAGGCAGCATCAACAATGAAGTGTGATCAATTCATAAAGTTCAATAGACATTGGAGCTCTGTTCTGTATAAAACTGTCTTAAATGTCTTCATAAAAGCAAAAATGAGATCCTAACACTAGATTTACATCAGAGGGTGCCTAAAACTCTTTGGTCTGCGCCAAGTTTAGTTCCAAAATTCGCTTACTCATCCAATCAAAGTCAATAAACACTTGGTGTTGCAGGGAGCATATCTGGTTTTGGACACTACAGACATGATGTAGGCTGCAGGAAGTTCTGAATTAGGACAAACATCCATTTTAATTGAGCATTTCCTCTAGACATGTGTTTTTTGAAAAGCACATGCATATGGACTTGTTGAAGAGGGTTTTATAAATTTCAGTGAGTCAATATTGCTTTTCAGTCCTAAAGGAAAAATACAGTCATTAGAAAAATCTTCCATGCCTGGTTCTGCGGAGCAAACTATGAAGAATCTGTATGGCTGTATCACATGTCAAGCTTCAAAGCTTATGGTTTACATTCCTTTTAGAGTCATGTAACTGAATTAAATTGTATTTGCCTAATCTAACACCTGTTAGCAGAGGAAGACTTCTTTTCTCTTTTCCAGATGGATTCCTGCAGCATGTGTATGAGGGCAGGTTGTTTTACCATGTTGACTAGAGTTTGAATGTGCATTTTGTCCAACAGAATAAGAAAGATAAGCCTGCAGCATTTGTCAAAATGACAGTTTAGTTTCCACATATCATCCCTCCCACTAATTTAGCTCCCATTTTTTGTTTATATCCTACACAAGAATAATTTCTCTTTCATGAGAAAACAATTTTCCCCTTATCTGTACTAAAGGGTTAAGTAGCTTTTTCATCACACTTAGGAACATAACTGTAACCTTGAGTTTTTCATAAAAGCCTTTTTTCCTTCAAAGGCATGCTGACTACATTCATCTAATTTTGCCACTCTGATTTGCATATTAAAGAATTGTTTCTTCTTGCAGAAAAACAGCGTGAGCAAAATCCATGGCTTTTGATGCTAACTGTAAGATAGATTAATGTTAGAGGAAATAACTACAGAAACCAAAATAATACATAACTTACTAGAGAACTAACAAGGCAGTATCTAGTCACAGGGTTAACAGCTTGAAGACAGAGCTCTGTTTCAAAGGCTTCTATCTTCCAACAGATGTCTGTAAAAGAAAATCATCATGAGAATACCATGCTGCATCTTAGAGCTGAGCGGGTAGGGCATGGATTACCCACACACAAAATCACATCCCAAAACAAACAAGAAGCCCAAAGCCAGTACTTGGTGGCGGTATGCAGAACAAATCAAGGATTTGGTAAATTCTGTGAACTCTTAATTTAAAAAGTCTAGCTTTTACATCCAGTTTTCATTCCCTTTTGCCCAGCAGTAAAAGTGCTAAACTAGACAATATGACATTTGTCTTATGAAGAATTTAACACGCAGCCTGACTTGATGGCCAAAATTAGATCGATATGTGGTCATAAACTTGAGCATGGAAGGTTGTAGTGGTTTTGATTTTAGACCTTCTTTGGTAATCAAGTTGTAACCGAGGAAGTGGTCATCTTCTCAGTATTCCATATGATTTTTTACGTAAATTAGGGTATAAATAAGAAGGGGGAGAAGCCTTTTCCCTTTCTTTCCTTTCCAGTGGATCCGGGAGCAGGTTCTCTGCTATCAGCTCTGCTCGTGTAGAGGAGTGAGGCCTGGCAAGGCCTTGTAGACCTTAAGAAGCGGAGAGTGCCAGTGGTCGCTTAGTGCAATTCTGCTATCTTGAGGAGAATAGTAAGATTTTCTTTTTTTTAGTTTTGCACTGGTTGCTCCTGAGTTTTAATCGTGCATATCTATTTTGGGGGTTTTTTTCTCTTTCTCTTTTCCCTTTGGGGCAGGGGGAGGTGTTCGAGGTCCCTTCTTCTGTGTACACAATATTCTAATTGTATATAAGTATAAACACATGTATATATTTTTTATACAGCTTTAGTTTGGTCATTTCAGTGTTTCAGTAACTTTTCCCTTCTCCCTTTCCCTTGTATTCATAGAAAAAGTGGGGGGAGGAGAGGCTGCAAACTATAAGGTTTAAGCATTTGGCGGGAAAGCCAAATCCAAACCATTACAAATTTTGGTGCGTTGGCCGGGAAACAAACCATTATTTTGGTTAAATTTCTGAGAAAACTGCCAAGTTGGTGTAAACATAGTCTATTGTTTTAGAACATTACTGAGAGAGCTGCCAAGAAAAGTTTGTTTATATAAACATACTTTTTGTTTAGAAACAGGGAGAAAAAATAAAGTAAACCATAGAAAGTATCAGCTCTATCTTCTTTAGCCACTTTAGCCACGAAAATGGCCATAATAATGACCCTAAAATTGTCATCGCCCAACAGCCCCTTAGCATAAGATTTTTTGTTTTAAGGGCCATTTTACCCATTTCCTTTTTAATTTTGGCAATTTTTGTGCCTGTTCTGAACTATCCCATAGGGAAACGTCCAGACCCAGAGAATAAAGAATACCAATACTTTTCTTTCATTGACTTCGACATCAAAGGCCTAATAAAAGAGATCCCTATAGTTACAATTAGCTCCAATTATTATCTAAATTGCGTTGCAACAGTACTACTATTAATGAAAGTAATAGAAGTGTTATTTAAAATTGAAAAAATGATGTTGCATTATTTTCCCTATTATAGAAAAGATCATACCTCAGGGAGGCTCGCTGGAACTTTGAAAAGAGACTTAAAAAAGCCAATTCCCAGTTAGCAAAGAGCATAAATAAATTAGGAAGGCGTGTGGCACCTCCCATTAATTGAGACTTCACGGCAAAACAAGTGTCTGATCCTGGTGAGATAACCCATCGTTTAATGAAAAAGTGTCTTTCATATGAAAATCCAAATGTGCGACTCTCTGCTTTGTTCTGGGGCCTGGCTAGTGCTTATCGAACTTCCTTAAACCATCCTCAAAAGGCCAAGAGACAGAAACTCAAACTGCGCCACCTAAAACTAATGATGCCCCTACTGAGTCTACAAAAATAGAGATCCAAACGCAACTCAGCACTGTGTCTACTAAGTCGACTGAGTGTGGGACTCAGACTCGAATCGAAGCCAGTACAGCTTCTGCTAATCCCATTAAAACTAGAACTCATACCACGACATCTACAGTCAAGACTATGACTGAGACAGAGACCCAAACTACAAACTCTGAAACCACTATTGCCCCTATAATGAAAGAAAAGACTATTGCCCCTATAGTGAAAAAAAAGACGTAAATCAGAAAAGTTGTAAAACCTACAAACCCACCTTCATGATTAGTAAGAAAAGAAAAAAAGAAAAAAAAAAGAAAAGAAAAAGAGCAAAAAAACCTATCCCATCTACATCTGCAAGAGAAGAAGAAACAGCTGCTAGAGAAGGAGCGCACCCAAAAAAACTAAGAGCGCACCCAAAGGAACTAGGAGCGCATCCAAAAGAAAAAAGAGCAGACCCAACTGAAAAAGAGACGACCGGAAAGACAACTGACAGTTCACTAAAGAAAAAGCGGAAACCTGATAGCACATAAAAGAAATTAAAAAAAATAAATAAATGGCTAAAGCCTTTACCTCATCGTAAGAGAAAATTATATATACCTTCACCCTATACCTTTAAAAATGACGTAAGAACTCATCCCTGTGGTGCAATAATTATTCACCCCTAATAAAGAGCCCATCCCCACTAAAGACTCCACTTCTATGTGAGAGACATAGAGAGAGTGAAAAAATGGCTCCACGTAGAAAATATGGAAAAAAAGTTGTACGAAAAAGCAAAATTATACGATCAATGACCCCAGCAGAACTTCAAGACTTACGAACAGTTTACAATCACCAACCTAATAAACAAATTCTCACCTAGCTGGTACGATGCTAGAACAATGAGGCTAGAAGCCACAAATTAAAAGATTATAAAACGCAACAACTAAAATCTATAGCCCAAGATCAAGTCATTAAACAAAAAATTAAGAGAAAGAATAAGTTGTGCAATCTTTAAGTCCAGATCCTCAATGCTGTGTTACAAAGGTGTTGGCACAAAGCTCTTTGAGGCTTCAAAATGTTGGTGGGAGAACAAACAGACACCCTACTGCCTGTGTAGATGTATTCTTTGCATACCTAGAGACTGCATTTTTCCTATGAGATGAGGAAACTGAACATGTCTGTAATACAGGTTATTTGTCTGTGTCTGAGAAGCCAAATACATTCCTCCTGTGTTTTGTATCCCCAAAGGGTACAATATTTTTTATAATGACAGAGAGGCATAAATCCTTTAAGTTCTTCTGTCATACAGTTTTCCATGGTTGGAGTTAGCAACATTCACAGGTTTCTTTATCATGCCTGTAGCCAACTATCTCCTACAAATTTACTTGCTCTTAAATCTCGTTTGAATGTGAGTTCTATGGCCTCTCTCACAATTCTCCATTTCCCTGTTACTTTAGGACTATCCTACTAATACAGTCCTGAGGTACATATATGCCACCCAAACAAAATTCTGCCTGTCTTTTTTAATCCCCTCACTTGTCTTTGTCTGGAAAAACCTGAACTAAAATATTCTATTTCTTCTTTTTTTGTTTTTTTTTTTTTCCCTTTCACAGAGCAGCCAACCATTTGATCAACTAAATAGCATCATTTCCAGAAATTGAAGAAAACTGATTTCCTACGCAAGCTTTAAAGAATAGAGTCAATCTGAGCTACACTTATACCACAGAGCTAAGGTTCAATGAAAAAATGATCAGAAAGAGTTATTAAAACTGCATCCTCTAAGGCCTTGTCTTTTGCTCTCATTTGTGGAGGATGCCTTTCATTTCCTGTCAAGGCTTCAGTTTTCCAATCACTCTAACTCATTCCTACATAAGAAAGTGTTGCCATCGTTAACATTTAGCTAATATATGCCATCATAAGCTTTTTCATCTCATTATGTGATAGCATGTTCTGTGGTAGTCCTCTTCATATTTCTCACTTTTGAGCACCTTTTTTGGTAAAGGTGGCACATACAAAGTTCTCCAAAACAGCTTGCTTATTCTCATTCCATGAGCATGTACCTTTTCCATTTCTACAAAGACCATTCCAGTGGCTTTTTTCTCTATATTTTCAAGAAAATACATACAGCAAGCTTTCCACGTTTTCCTGTCATGAAACAGTCTAACACATTTAAATTTCAGTTTCTCTACAGATGCTTCCAGTAATCTATGCCAAGGCTTCATATTCTGCAGCACCATTTCACTTGAATAATTTGTGCTGAGCTTAATACTTCTCCACATTTAAATATATACTCCACAAAGCTTTTACAGCATTGGTTTAGTACTTTCTCAGACTGAGGAAAGCAATCAAACATGCCTTCCATAACAAGTCACTTCAGCAAATGTATCTTCCATAACAATGCACTTCATCAAGAGGCTTTCCTCACTTTCATATTCCTACCTGTTTTTATGACTTGCTCCTTCTAAATACAGACTATCTCATCCCAGTTGGATTTACATGATTTAATTCCTATCTTGCATTCTCTTCATGTGGTACTCTTGCAAAATAATCACTCCAAGCATTGCTAATTAATTCAGCATTTATTTCCAATATACCTTATTTACCTCTTACATAAGCAAGAGTGTTCGTACCCCCTCTCATTTGTTCTCCTGCCTGGATAAGCTTGCAAATGATTTTTTTTTTCCTATGTCTTGAGTCTTTCCCCGCCCTGGAGAGCTATAAAACTGACTGCTAACTCCACTTTTAGCTGACACTTCTTCTTTGCCTTTCTTTTTTCTTGTCATAATGTCACTACTTTCGAGAGATTGTTCTCATCTTTTCAACTCAACAGACTCTTTTACTTGAGTTTTTCATAAACAAGTCTATTTTATTATCCAATTCGGCTCTAATATTAGTACTGGGGACTTTTTGAAGAAAACCTATCTATAGATCCCAGTCTGCCCTATTTAGGTTAATTGCATTTAACAGATCACAGATGTCAGAGGTGTTGTTATTATTGACTGGAATATGGGGATTAGGTATATGCAGTAGGATATGTTCTTGTCCACCCAGTGGGTTTGTCTCAGTAATTTTTCTCAGGTTATGATGGTATTCTAGACAGCAATGAATTCCTTTGCCCCAAATGCCTTTAAGTGGCAAAACACTGTTACCTGAATCAAGATAATGAGACAGGTAAACCTAACAAGTGTCAAAAAAATTTATAAAATGCTCAGCACTTTAAAGCTTCAAACATAATTTTCACGGACACGTATTTTTTCAGAAGATCTCCTTAACAAAGATGAGTTCCTTTTGAAAAATTTCTCGCTGACCTTTTTTCATGAAATACATCTTCTAACAAAGAGCTGATGGCTGTGCAATATGTTTGTAGAAATGCCAGAAAAATCGAGCACCATATCCTGGCTCACTATGTTGTGTTTTTACAACCCAAAATCCTTCCAATGTGCAATCCTTGTTTTGTCTGGCTACTGTGCATAAAATTCAACAAGAAAGCAGAGAGAAAAAAAAAATTGGCTTTCTGAAGAAGGGGAAAGATTAATCACCTCTGCAATATCTCAGTGGTGGAATGGAAAATAATTTCAGTGGGGCAGCAGAAAGCTGTGTGTCACTTGCAGCCAAGAAGAGAGAAATGGGATAACCTCTAACCAAAACATCTAAAGCTCTGTCATGTCACTTGAGTGTTAATTTAATTTTTTGACAAGGTTACTTTAATTTGTTGGCAGATGATAGAAAGAAACATGACAGGTAAGCATAACCTGACAGGTCTTGAATCCCTGCTGTCCCCTCTGCCTTTTCATTTTGAGTTGAAATTTGGGCTAAAATTTGCATTGCCATGAGGCTAAATGTTGGCATGGAAGTTTCTGCACCAGATGTTAGTTTCACTTTTAGGAGATTTTGGATTCATACTTAGAATATTTTAGCAACAACAACAACAGAAATGCACAAGAGATTAATTTTTAAAGGACTAAAGTCGAGGCTGACCTTTTCCAGTTTTAGTCAGCAAAAAGGGACTGTCCAAGTCTTCCCAATTTGAGAACATATATTGTTCTCTGAGAGAGTGTGGCTGTGAAAAAAATATAAAAATTAAACAGCTTTCAGGAGCAGTGAGGAAAAAATTAAATAAGATGCATTTCAGGGAGGGGGCAAAAGCTGTGTAAATATGTTTTTATTTTTATTATGATTTAAACAATTTTACAGTGTTTAAGAGCAAAATTCACTGTACAATTAGGACAGCAGGCTTTCTCATTTTCAGCCTGTCTTCTGGTAGTTAGAACTAGGCCTAAGATATGGAAACTACGAATACCAAATCTGGGACTGCCACTGATCCTTTAGGCTTGATAATGCAGATATTTCTGCATTTGAGTACCACTGCCTGCATGGTTCAGCAAGACCGTTTGTAGGTGTTTAGCTGCACAGGACTGTGCACTATTTCTAGGACTGGAATCTTAACTTCTGACTTTGCTTTTGAAGAGCAAAATGTGCCTTCATACCCTGAGGGTGAACACAGCCCACAGTTTCCTTTGCTCCATCACATCCAGATAAATCAACAGAATTTCTGCTTAGAACTATTTTATTTTCCCTTAAGTTGATTTGATTTTGTACACTCCCTGATGCCTGAATGCCAGACATGATATTCAAAATCTGAAGAACTTTTGCATGGCATTCCTGTTCTGTAATGTTGTTCTGACGAGTAGTGAGTGTTGAGCAAGAGATGAGGTAACAATGAAAATCTGGTGTGGAACAATTCAGGGCACTATAGCTCAGATGAGTGCATATTTTTGTGGTGGGGTTTTCCTGTGTTGTTTTTATGTTACCTTAGTTGTAATATTCGACACTGCTTCATAAAGAAGCTTGTAATTTCTCCATTGAAACTCTCATAGCTTTCAGTCTCACCAAACAGTCCCTTCTCTGACATCTGATATATATTATACTGATAACAGATAACATCCCCTTGGCACAAGTACTATTTGTCTGAAATTTTTAACCTATTTGACCACAGGATGGGATTTTTTTTTTATATTGAGCTTAAGAAAATATTTTGGTTCAAATTACTTACTATTTGTGAGGCTTGTCCAGTTTGGGCCAAGAGACATTCCTGTTTTCTATGTATTATAGAAATGACTGTGCTCAGCTCTAAGTAAGGGTCTGCTGACTTTCCCACTAGAACTTGCGGTCAGAGCTGAGCACTTCAGTCCTAAAACATCTGATAAGGCAAACAACATTTCTCCTCACACAGGATATTATTTCAGTATGGGAACACTGCATTGTGGACTGGTCTCCGTTTCTGGCCCTTCTTTTTCTGTTTTGAACAATCAAATGGAGAAACAGATAATGCATGCTGCTAGATCCCCATTCCCAAGGAAATGGCCTCTCCTGGGTCTAGGAGCTGTGCCTGTTTTCAGGCTGCCTGCATTTCTTGTTCTGTCATGGAGGAGAGATGGTGTACCTGTGTGCTACTAGCCCACATCTCCTACAGGGGCTGTGCTTTGCAGAGGTCTGACCCTCAGTCCAACTGAGTGACAGCCAAAATCATCAGTACCTTCAATGCTGACAACATTTGCAAAGAAGTTGCAGATCCATAAAACAGGAGTATGGGCTGGATGTTTCTTTTGCTGTCTAGGGTTGGAATGCCTGTGCATTTTTTTCTCAACTTTCTTGTCTGAAAATATGAAAACCCTGGCACCCACTTCAATCAAAGCCTTAAGGAACTTGCAGGTAAGTAAACTGATTCTCCCCAGCCATCCAGACTGTTGTTCACTTATAAGATTTCGGCAAGTATCGAATAATTAGCACTACTCAATGAGTCCCATTAAAGGAGCATCTGTCTCAGCAGAGAGGTTGTGTCTGGTCTCTCTTGCAGCGTTGATCGCCACCTTCACTCCTGACTGAGTGACAATAATTTCAGAGCTTCTTAAGGGATAATGATGTCTTAAATGTAATGCTTTTTGGTTATGATAAGAACACAAACATCAGAAATACTGACTTTTAATCATTAAGGTTTCACATTTCAAACTAATAAGCAGGTTCCTTGTAAAGTCAGTCCTAAACTTGACTATATGACCAACATAGAAGCATATAACTTTGTTTACTGTTACTCACAAAAATACATTTTGAAATATTTAAAAGATTTAGTTCTAGTTCTCTGATAACAGTTTCTGCTTTCTCAAATTTTACTTCCATTTTATATTGTCATCTTTATGACTATTTTCAGCACCTGGCTTGGAATCTATAAATAATAACCTGACTTTTAAAGCAAAAATTCCTTTCTAATGAAAAAAAAAAAAAAACAAAACAAAAAAACCCCAAACCCCAAACCCAATTCTTCTAAAATTACAACAAAGTTGTAGGGTTTCCTGTATAAGAAAAGCCTAAACATTGAAATCAAAGGTTAAAGCTGACATGCAGAGATAAAGTGAAAATAAAATTAATAGATTGTTTTAAGACTGCTATTAAAGCATTGTGCATTTTCATTCATATATATTACATATATTCATAGTTTGTGTGTGTTTGTGTATGCATATTGGGTATATGAGTACTTATTTCAGCATCTGGCTTAGATGATGTTCTGATTCTGATGTTGTTGCATGTTATCTGCAGATTCATTATAACATCGCAGATTGAAATTTGGACCATCCAGATTGGAAAGATCAACACCTGAACAAGAAAATAATGGACAGAGCACTCAGTCTAACCTGCCAACCCTGTGCTATGCCCCAGTCCTGCTCCCCAGGGTCACATTCGTCTTTCACAGCAGGTGTCCTTTCTAAAGAAGAACCATACACCCAGTCAGGGGAAATCCACAATTAGTTTCTGAACAACCCCTGGTGAGAGCAACAAGAAGAATTGGGAAGCAGGGCACGCCAGGAAATGCCTTTGTTTGACAAGGTACAGAAATTATGATGACAGTGCTTTCCCCTTGCATACACTTCAGCAGCAGCTGCTAGTGTGGCATTAGTGGAGGCTTGACATGGTCAGAGAAGCAGGAGACTCAGGTGCCGAGGGCGTGAGTAGCAGTTGAGTGAGAGTAGGCAGTAGGTGGGACAGGACACTGCTAGTGTGGGATGCTAAAGAGATGAGTTGAGAGTTTTCCTCCGCCATAAAGCGATGATAAGGAAAGAGCTTTGGAAGAATCTCTCATTTCCAGAGCCGAAGTTTGGCACTTGCAGTGTTGTGGATAGGTCTGGCAGACAAAGGCATGACAGGTGGGCACACCCAGGGGACCAGTGTTGCAGAGCTGAGATTGTGTTTGTAGCAGTGCCCAGCATTTTTGAGATAGGAGAGCCTTCCTAGGGTTTGAAGAGCAGGCAGGCTGTGGCTTGTTATGGTGTGATGTAGCAGGGACACAGAGATAAGTGTGGGACTGCTGCTGTGGATTTGGGTTTATTGCTCTTTTGCACCCAAGGTGAAATGAACTTTATTCATGGATTTTAAAAAGACTTGCAGCTCTGGATCTCTGCTGCTGAGACAGTAATTCCTTGGTACTGAAAGGCTTGAATGAACTTGTTGGTCCAGCCCGTAGCTGTACACACTCCCCTGTGCGGGGAGGAGTGCTGGGCTGAGTGTACTCATCAGCAGCCTTGTAGTTTTCAGTCACTACTCTGAATTTTCTGTCTCCTACTTCCTCCCTGAGCACAGGGGTAGATGACACTCACTCTGTTCAGTGGCAAATGGTTGCCCAGTGTGCTGACTTGGCTGCTGTGGGTGGGGACAGTTCAGTCATTAGCAGGCTCAACTCCTAAGAGAATCGGACTTTGATCTGAGCAGGATTGAAATTTATTTACGAGAGTTCTATTGACTGATTTAATGGCCTTGATGCTCTGAATTTGCTGTCCTTTGTTTTGAGCCTGGGAAACAACTGCTGCTTAAGGCCCAAAGTATGTAAAGCACCATACGATTTGCCCAATCCAGCAGTGCTCAAGACAGAGTTTTGTCTGTCTTAGGCTATTTGGAAATGTGCACATGCCACAGTTAATTAATAGCTTGACCTTATGAGTATGGAAGAGGGACGGGGAGATTGACAGAGTAGCAACAATATGACTTACTATAAAAATGTTCAATTATTACTAAATTATAAGTATTTACGCACAGGGTGGGGTTTGGTTGGTTTTTGGGTTGGATTTGTTCAAATTTTTTTACAGTTTTATAATATCAGTCTGGAAGAGTCATTTACTTTGTTGGAGTTTTTGTGAACCTTGTCTGTTTTGAGATGAGCAGAATTTGCATGTGTAATTCTCTCAGAATAATGTTATACTCAAAAATACTTTTTTCCCCAAACAATATGAGACTAATTCCTGAGCCCTTCAAGACCGGCTGTGCATGGCCCCTCTGCTTCTCTCTGTCCTGTGTTCACTAGCCTGCTGTTTAATGATTATGTATCTGTGATTGAGTTTAATTTGTTTTTGTCCTCATTTACATCAAACACACAGTTGGTAAGTTTATGGATATATCATATAATAAAGAAAAAGCAATATTTGAGGCTCCATTTATTACCTGTCAGAGCCAGTCTCAACTTTAGTAGTTTATCAGCAA
The DNA here is from genome assembly GCA_013396775.1 of Cephalopterus ornatus. Taxonomy (NCBI): domain Eukaryota; kingdom Metazoa; phylum Chordata; class Aves; order Passeriformes; family Cotingidae; genus Cephalopterus; species Cephalopterus ornatus. Next base: position 20,035 of record VZRE01009227.1, read on the forward strand.
AATATTTTATGGTAGCATTAATCCACTGGGAGTCTACTTTAACAGAGTTGAATATCCATCTGTTAATACATGAGATGTTTAAGTAGCTGATCCCTCTGTAGATTCCTGTTCTGTTGGCAAACTGGGAATGTATGTAGTGCAATTGTTTGCTTTACACAGTCCAAGTGCATGTGGTGAACAAGGGACTACTGGATACCTAGAGTGGCCACTGTGTTTGGGGGGATGTGTTTTGCCTGGCTGCCTATCTCCAGCAGCCATGAGATATCCAGAGGACTCCAAAAGGGGAAAATGAGTCTCTATAAAGAAAATATTCTGAAAGAGTGAACTCCCCACCATGCATCACGAAGTCATCTGCTCATGCTGCTTTGACCAGGAGTGATTCCATGATGATCCAAGTCCAGCACATGCTTCAGAGAAGAATCAGTAAAGCTAGCAAATGGTGAGAATTAGGAGGTCAGTGGAAATTGAGCAGCAAAGCACTGGGGGAATACATGCCTTCTCTTAAATTCCCCAGTATGTGCAGCACCCTCCTCATGCAAATCATAGAATCACTGAGGTTAGAAAAGACCTCTAAGGTCATCAAGTCCAGCTTTTAACCTAATTCTGTCAACTCCACCACTAAACCACATCCCTAAGTGTCACATCTGGCACTCAGTTTCTCAGAGGTCAAATGAATACTGACGTTCCAACACAGGTCAAACAATTAATACATAGAAGCTGCTGCTGCTGAGTACTGTCTTTCCTGCAGGCAGGAAAAAGGAGCTCCTTGTGCCAAACATGATGGAGCTCCTGTGGCTTGGCAGTGAAGATCTCAAGGAAAAGGTCATGATGATCATTACAAATGTGACGCATCAAAACTTGGAGAACACAAAGGCCAACCCTGCCCACCACTGGAACCTCCTACGCTTCTTTGGCATGGTAAGGCTGATGTGGGAGCGTGAACCCTGAGATGAGTACTGGGCAATGACAGCTGCCCTGCAGCCCAGCCCTGTAAGAGCACTTGGAGCAGGTTCTGTTCCCCTGGACTCCTGCGGCTTCTGGGCCTTGCAGCCCAGTGCTGCCTCTCCCTGCTCTGCAATCTGACCCCAGGACAACTCCCTCAGCCAAGATCAAAACCCCCCTTCACTGTGGACAGGAGGCCAGTGTTTCCAAAGCTCACCTTTCCTCCTTCCTACCAGGAGAGCAGCGAAATATGTGAGTTCTCACTCTGCCTGTTCAGAGACCACTTGGGGTCAGTGGTGGCAAGGAACAAGAAGAGATGGAAGAACTGTATATGGAGTGCACTGGTCCCGCTGCTATTTCATGAGTGACCAGCCCCACAGCGTGGCCAAGGTACAGATTTCAAGGCTGAGCACAGACACAGAGAGGGGTGGTCTGACCCTCCTTGTGGGGCCCAGGCAACAGGGCAAGGGCTGCTGGCAGCCCTCCACTGGTGCAACCCATGGGAAAGGTCCCTGAAGAACCATCGCGAGCAGGGACAATGAAGCTGGCATGGCCACTTCCAACACCTGCTCTACAGATCCAGTAGCCTGTGGTCACCAAAGCCTGAAGAGGCACATTCCCACAGGCTTCTGTGCTGTCCCTGGCATGTGTCAGAGGCCAGGGCTTCCAGCCTCAGTCCCTGTCCCCTGGGGCTGTCCCCAGGAGACCCTCAGACGCTTTGGCGAGGACAGGTCCCAGCTTCCTAAGGGCAGGATCACTCCAGTAACAAAGCCAAAAGGTCTCTTTTTCCAGCCATGGTGCTATCTCACAGCTCCTGCTGCTATGCAGGCTGCCAAAGAAGTGCTCCTTGCTGCTGCAGAGCTCCTCAAGTGAAGAGAGCTCAAAGATCTGGTGCAGACACATCAGACATGGAGGATTGGTGACTGCTTGGCAAGGACAAGCTCCAGGGTGCAGGCTGGGTGAGGGTTGCACCACACCCAAAGCCCATAGTGTGAGCTCTGCAGCTGGACCTTGCCTGCCCTACTGCAGCCCAGAGCCCACAGCCTGGAGCTGCACCTCGGCTTCTGTCCTCCAAGAACAGAGCTCCAGGGCCTCCTCTCCAGGCTCCTCTCCCTTCCCTGCACCCAGTAGGAGAAAGGGCTCTCAGCAATAGTGAGTGCTGGCAGGAGGACTGATGCAGCCAACTGGGGGGCTCTGTGACATGCCCAAGTCCTTGTGCTTTCTCCAGCTAAGGAAGGACGGGAGCAGGGCTGAAGAGTACCTGCGTCAGGGCCTGACGTAACTCAAGGACCCTGAGGCCAGTGTGCGAGAGGCAGCAGTCAAGTTCACCCGTGAGGCCCTGTCCCTGGGGTCTCTCTTTGGGCAACCTGGCCCCCATCCCTGCTCCTGCACCAACAGCGAGGCGCTGCCCTGCGGCTGCCCGAGCCCCAACTGCCGGAGGCTGGGCCTCGGCCTCCCTCTGCCACCCCTGCCCAAGCAGGTGGACTTGGCGGCCACCTTGCTCAGTTCCACCTCCCTGAGCTACTGGTGGTTCCAGGGGTCATCCCTGCTGAGGGGGAAGAGGGCAGGGCCAGGGGCTGCGCTGCTGGGAGCATGCTGGGGAGTGGGGGCTGATGGCACCTCAACAGCACCTGAGGGACCAAAGCATGCAGAAGCTGGATGAGATCTGCAGGGAACCTGGGCTGGAGCAGATGTCTGGGGGTCTCTGCAGACAGGGGGGGTTCATATCAGCTCTGTTTCTTTTGGTCACAGCCCTTCAGCCCATGCAGACAGACAGCAATGAATTCATCTCTTGCCTGACAACTCAGACCATCTTCATCCTGGTGGCTTTAAATTTACAGCAAAAACCAAGATTCAATCTACAAGCACTGGTCTTCTGGCACCACTAAGCCAGTTGGAGGACGGCCGTGATTTAATAAATCTGGAACAATAGGCCCAAACCTATAGTGTCCTTCAGATGTGCAGTGTCCTGAGCAGACTGCATCCTTCTTGGCCTGTACTGCTGCCCGCAGGACAACTTCCCCCTCAGCACACCCACAGTCCCAGGCTTGTTTGAGTTTACCCCTCACTGAAGCTTTCCCCAGGAGAAGCCTTGTTTGTCTCTCCTCAGGGCAGCTCCCCCCGCCAAAGCAGGGAGGACAGGGCACAGAAAGAGTGGCCCCAGCTCTGCCTCCCCGTAGGTGTCAAGACATCCAACCAGACATCTGCTGTTGCTGCATCACCACTTACCCTTACTGTAATGGGTTTGAAAGGGTTTCCAAGCAGAGTACTGCAGTATTAAGGGGACATGTGTCTGGGAACTCTTACGTTTTATTGTACAGTTGCCATAACTCTGGCAACTCCCCTACTATTTAGACTGAAAAGGTGTTGGCTAACAAGCCCTTAAATTCTTAAAATACACTTCCCCAAGAGCAATGGCTTACAAGCCCTTAATTTCATACAGTACGTCAATAAGTTCTCAACTCAAACTCCTCAAAGGTGCTGGCACATGAGCCACTACGCACAGCCAAAGAGCTGGCTAACAAGCCACCACATCACTAATTAAAGGTGCTGGCTAATAAACCACAACACACCAATATTCAGTCGTCCCCCCCAGAAAGGAAAGCTTTTTACCACCTCAGCTGTAATATCTGGAACATGCAGGGCTTGGGTGCATGTCAGTGTGAAGTACTAGGCTTAGACATTTGCCTGAATTGCAATTATTTTTTAAATCAAACTTGAAGATCACTAACAAAAAGTGTAATAGTTCAGTAAACTACTGTGAGATTGAAAAAAATAAAAACCTCAGAGACTGGAGGATTTCTGTAACTGAAGAAGCTTAGGAAAAAAAGAAACACTACCCCTCATCCATTCCTTTATTGTTTTAACAATGTGCCTAATAATAAAGCTTTTGGGTTTGGTGGGTTTTTTTGTTTTGTTTTGAGGTTTTTGCTTGTTTGTTAGTTTTTTTAATAAGGCAAGCTAGAAAATATGTAAAAATATGTTAGCATAATTTTCTTCGTGAATTGTTTTTGTGCTTGTCTATGTTATTTTTGGTCATTTTCTAAAATTAATGTCCTTAACAGTCCTTAAAGTGTAATTGAAAGAAAGAATTGAGTTACAATTTTCCCCAGTGTTTAAGAACTGTAAATCTGATTAGGAATGTGATTAACCAAAATCAGCTGGCAGCAAGACTAGACATTCCTGTCCATATGAGAAGGTTACACAGAGTCCTTTATTAACACAGAGGAAGAGCTCCTGATTTTGAAAGATGCTGAGATATGTTGGTTCTTTGTTTAAGTTTGTGAAATCAACAGGCAAGATCAAAATCTTAGTGTGAATTTTGCTTTTGATCTAATATCTTTAATGAACAGTGTTTTTATCTATATACAGAGATACAGATGAACACTGAATTTAACGAAATTCCAACACCTAAAAATGTAAACGTTTTCAGCTAAAATGTGATTTAAGGTTTCTTGATCTGTGATGTGCTAATTTTCACTGCCTGCTTTTTCTGTCTAGTGGTTTGTCACTTGGTAAATGCACCCAGAAATCGCTATGAAAATCTCTTTAATTATAGTATATACAAATGACTGCATGTTAAACTCAATCACTAGCATTCATTTAATGACATAAATTAACATAATAGTTGAAGTTGGAAGGGATTTCCAAAGATCATCTGGTCCAACCCCTCAACTCAAGCAGGGTTGCCTACAGCAGGCTGCCAGACCATGTTCAAGTTTTTGAGTATCTCCAAGGATGGAGACTCCACAACCTCTCTGGACAACCTGTGCGAGGGCTTGGTCACCCTCACAGTGAAAACTGTTTCCTACTGTTCAGAGGGAACCTCCCAAGCTTCACTTTGTGCCCGTTGCCTCTCCTTCTGTTATTGAGTACCACTGGAAAGGGTCTGCCTCTGTCCTCTTTGCACCCTCCCTTCAAGTATTTATATACATTGATGAGATCCCCCTGTGAGCCTTCTCTTTGCCTGGTTGAATGGTCCCAACTCTCCCAGTATGTCCTCATATGTGAGATGCTCCACTCCCTCCATCACCGTAGCGGCTCTTTGCAAAACTCTTCCCAAAACTCTTCCCAGTACCTTCACGTCTCTCTTGTACTGAGAAGCCCAGGACTGGACATTAGACGCACTAGATATAATAACTTTCAGTGACTTATGAGATAAAACATGATGTAGAAATATTTGATAATATATTTTTTAAAATAATTCTTATTATTATTCCAGTGGAAACTACACTTAATGTGAATGACAGCTCTTTCTCTAAATGGCTATAGGGACCCAGCAATTCCTGCATGTTATTTTTTCTGGTGTGCCTTATCTCATACTTTAGCAACACTGAATTATAACAGCTCTGATGCCCTCCAAATCACCTCTGAAATTTCAAAAAATCTGATTCTCATTGCTCTAAAAAATCTTGTGTCATGTGGACATTTGGCCTCATCACTGTTAATCCCTCTCTTCTACAAAATCAGTCTTCTGCTCATTTATACTCCACAATTTAAAAATCCTAGTTATGGCAAGGTATCACACTCAAACTAGGGCAATTATCATCTGTGGTTCCTACCCTACATTGAAAGCTGCTCAAACATTACTTGACAGTAATTAAGTAAATGAAGTTCTGGAGGCTCTAGTATAGTTGTAAGGATACAGAGTCCTCAGCCTTCTTTCATAATTAAACATTTTTTCATCACTTTGCGAAAGTCTCACATCATTTGCACAGAAATAGATTTTACTAACTGCTCTGAACATATGCTTTGAAGAATTAACTGCTGTGTGAAAGGTAATAATTTCTATTTTTAGAAAAAAAAATCTATGTGGTTTTTAATTGAAAGATCCATCTGAGTTGGCTGTCAGCTTGCTGACTCTTTTGGTACAATCATGTTGGACAACAAGGAGAAGTCACTCACTTCCCAGCCTTAGTGAATTGCCTCAGACCACTTCGTATAGGTGGAGCTTTTCTCTTTCTCTTTGGTGAAGAGAATAGTCTAGGCATGGCTAATTGCTCCATGCCCAAGCTCAAACATTGGTGGCTAAATGAATTTCAGGAGTGCAGTTGTGCTGTTGCTTATTGAGCTTTTACCTGTCAGCAAAGAAGTGGGAAGCCACAGTTTCAGGCAAGCTTTTCTTAGATTTTACAATCAACTCCTCCAAAACACATTTCCTTCACATATAACAACACATAAAATATTGCCCAAATGTTAACTGATTCTGTTGGAAAGCTGATGAAAGACTTCCCTCCAAGGCATTTTACTTTATAGGAAGGAGGAGCATCAATGGGATTTCTAGCAAAGCTAATTATCTAGAAGATCATCTTGCATACAGTATTGTAATTGTACAGGTCAATATAATGCTTTTGAAATGCTGTCTCAAGGCCAGCTGCTCCATTGCAAGATACAAAATACATATTGCTTCACAGGTGGCTTTATAGCAGTGCCATACATATGAGAGTGATATACTGATGGTAGAATAACTGTGAGAAATCCAAGCCCTTACAAGCTATTTTTCAAATCAGCTACTGAGCTGCATGGGAAATGGTGGGTCCAAGTCTGAGGAAAGCATTATTTGAAGTCTGTGTACACATTGCTAAAAGGCAGGTGCAATTGCACTTCTCCATCATTGCTCTTAATAAATACCTAACATAGTTTTATGAATTGACTCTGTGAGTACATCATTAACCAGCACAGGGTAAATTCATCATGGTGAGCAAGATAAACTTAGAGAGATCCACCACAGAGAGGAGAATGTGACTAATGGATGTAGAGGGTGGAGAAGAATTTAAAACCACAAAGCAGCTGCAGTGCAGGGTGTTGGGCTGCCAGGAATGCTACATTTCAAGAAAAAAAAAAATCATTGCAGAGTAGGCATCTGTCAGAGCCCTACGATTTTGGAGAAGGAGACAGAGGTGCTTCTTCGAAAAAGAATATGAAATGGAAAATAAAGAAGAGAAAATGTGTCTTGTCTGGCAAGATAATGTGGTTGGGGGGAGAGTCAGAGAGGAAATTGTTTATTTGCAAAACAAAAAAACCCACACAGAAAAATTAGCAGTGAAATCAGAGAAAACTTAAGCAGAATGTTTTGCCTGGTTAATTTGGGGGTTTATTTTGAAGACCTAGAATACGCATGCATTTTTGGTTCTCCATGCACGTGTATACAAATACATGCATCTATGAATACACATTTTTATGCATACATGTGTATATTTAGGTATGTGTATATATACAGACACACACACCTCTCTCCATTTCCACACATAGCAGATGTCTGATTGCCATTTCCAGACCTACTGCATACTTTGAGCACCAGTTGCCATTTGCTTTAAGAATAAAGTAGGATACTGAGCAGCAGTTCAAGCAAGATGCTCCATTAATCCAAGTAAAAGGTAAATCATGTTAAATAGTTAGTCAAGCCATGCTTATTGCCCCTCTTTTAGCTGAAGAGTATAGCAATGAACACGCCCACAAGGCTTAATGATTTTTCCTTTCACCAAACAGCCGACCAAGTGAACAAAAGATGTATAACACAATAGCTGTAATGCATTTGGTTTACATCCAAAATGTCCTGGTTTAGAAATATCTTACCACACACAGAGTAATTATGAAAGTAAAAATCCACCATTCCTGTTGCATAATAAATTTCTCAGTCTGCCAAACACTAAATATAATCCAAGATGAGAAAGTTTTTCTGTTCCTTTATTTTTATTCTCTTCCCAGGTTTTATTCTACTCAAACAATCAGAAAAACTGTAAACTGGAAAATAGCTCTAGAATGAATCACTGCAGAGAAGTTCACAGTATATTGCCTGAGAATTTTATCAAAGCAAAGGTTGAATCTCACCAGCCCTTTACAATATCTATGGATTGCTTTTATTATCTTTTTATCAACAGTTTTTTCTTGAAAATGTTCTTGAAAATGGTACCATAAGAGGGAGTCTCCACATGTCATTATCAATTTAAAGTCAGAAGAAAAGCATCACATCTACCTTATGATTTCTTTGTGGGCTGGTGAGACATAAAAAAAAAAAATTGTGAAGGCAGCAGAAAAAATATTCCACATAAATGTACTTTTCTTTTTTCCCTTGTTTTAAAAATGCAATATGGAAGTATAGTGAGAAATCAATGGAAAAGTGAAGAGCTCTCATTTCTGAAATCCATTTCCATTTGAAAATCCTTTTTTTTTTCCTATCAGGAAACTGGATAATTAAAATAATCATCATTAAACATAACCAACACATAATCCTCATTATGCTATATTATCTTGAAATCCCCTTGTTAACCTTGCCTTTAAGAGCTTCAGATGAAAATTTGCATCTTACATAAGCATGCAACACTTAACACACGCATCCTATGGGCACCACAAGATGGTTTACAAAATCTTAAATTATGTATATTGTAGGTTATTCACTCTATGAATAAACTATTAAAGCAGTAGTTCAAACTTCAGCAGTTATGCAAATCTGTGACTGCAGTCTGTGCTTTAGCACTGAGGTGGCAAGTTGAGGATGACGGGTTCACAAAGTTTTATCAAAAGCCAAACATCAAATGCACTAACATAAATACTTTTGAGAGGGTCTGGATGAAAAACTTTCTCAGTGTTGAAATGCTCTTGGTAGACTCCAGATCAAAGATCTATTTAAAAATTACATGTATTCAATGAATTATTTGCTTATGTCATTTTGCCAAATCAGTAGAGAGAAACATTATTGCAAACTTGAATGAATATTCATGTGGCACAAATAAACAATGAATACCCATCATGGCAAGCTGACAAAGATTATGCTAAAATTATGTTGAAATTGGTTTGGGAACAAATTCAAATTCATAGCCTGTTGGCAAATGATTTTCTGAAAGAAAAAGAGCTACAATTGTCATTTGCATACGTCAAATGTGGCACTGAGTTATTTTATTTAGCCATAAGGATTCTAAGATTTTTAAGACCAAAATCAATTCCCATGTGAAATAAACAGGTTTTAGAAGATCCACTGATTAATTACCTTTGTTTCCCAACATTCACCCTCTTATGAAGACAGATGAACAAGCCTGGTCTACAGATTCTCTTATTTAAACACCATTTCATATCCTTGAATAACATTACTGGAACTTAAAATATATTAATTTTCAATTCCTGTTCCATTATGGAATATAAGCTGAACTTTCATTTTCTTTCCACATCAGCTGATGTTTAAGGTGGAAGTTTAGCAGGCAGCCATCCCTATTCTGGCTGGACTTGTTCATACGTTTTGGTTCAAAAATCCCTCCAGTCATTGGAGCCCATTAACACCTGCTATACCTCTCAGCCAGACTCTAACTCACTCAGCATTTGTTTGGCTTTTCCATCAGCTGGCTGTTATTGCAAACATACCCACTTTTTCTTTTCTTCTCACTGTGTCCATTCCAGCACCAATTTATTATCTACTCTATCACAGCGTTTCACTTTAAATAGTCTACAAAGACAGTTGCACTGTCAGATGCCCAGTTTGCCTGAGAGGGATTTATCTTTCTGAGGCTTTTCATAGGATGGGGCTGAAGATGTAGTCTCTAGAGACCTGTAAGTTTGTGCTTTTATTTGTAACACTGAATTTATTTAGTTTTGAAATTCACATCTTACCTTACAATGTCTGAATCACTACTGAATAAATTAGAGAAGGCACATCATTTTGTGTTGGTGTTTTTTTTAAACTAAAGGAAAATTTGAATTCACAAAAGTGGTAACAAGATGCAAATACATGAGTTTAGCCAAAGTTGGGGCCTGATAACTAAAATGCTGACAGTAAGCACTTTATTATGTAAGCTGAATGGTACTCAGTGTTACCATACCTCTGGACTTCCTACCCACAATATTATTTTGGTCCCTAAATAAGGGACTATACTGTACGCTTAACTACGAGACCAACTTGGAGACAATTTTTCAAGTATCCAGAGCCATTACATAGTCAAAAATCTGTTTCTTTTATCAAGCAAATAATTTTGAAAATGAAAGCAAGAGGCTGAAACGCTAAACTCTATTATAATGACTTCACTTACAAGATTTTCATAAACTTAGCAAAGCTCCAACTAATTACCACAGTCTTACAAAGTGGAGGTAAAGGCTGCTTAGAGGAAGATCTCTTTAGAAATGCAAAATGGAAGGAAGGCAGGAGTTGAAAACCAGTCATGAAGCCAACATTTTGAGCTTAATTAAAGCAAGAAACTTTTGTCCAGAAAAACCCAACCCTACTATTGAGACATTGAGAAGTAGTTGGGGGAATATTCCCAACTCAGTTTAATGACAGTTGAAATCTTATAGGTATTTGAGAATACAGCACAGATTTGATTGAATACTCACTAGCCCTGCCAAAGCTTTACCCTTTTCTGTATCTTCTTGGCTCTACCCTTTCTGGGATTGCAGTCCCATCAGTAGCTTTGTGCTGTCTCCATTCACAAATGTGAGCAGTAGAGTTTGTATTGTAATGAACCTGGCCTTTTCTGAGTTTAAAAGCTGCTTGGGGAATTCACTGAAGTAAAAGGTCCAGGCAAATCCTCTTCACATTTGTACACCATCTAGAGTCCTGCCACATGCATTTTTGAGCATAAGGTGGTAAATGCTGAAGGGCCTTTGTCCTGTAAGACTTCAATTTACATGTCCTTGCCCTGTGTCTCTGGGCAGCGCTGCTTCCAAGAAACATATCTGGAGGTCTCCAGCCTTCCTTTTGTGTGCATTCATTCCATTGTCTGTCCCCAAGCTTGCACTCTCATGGAAGGGTAACTGAGGAGTGCACTATCTCTCTTTCACAGCATTGCACCCAGATCATGAGCATCCCCAAAAACTTAGTGACCTATTCCAACTGAGTCATGACAAAACCTCATTTTCTCTCTGAAACAAATCCAACAGCAGCATTTAAGATTAAAAACCTGTCAAGCTGTAAAATTGAAGTCCTTACATGGTTTGCATTACTGGAGTCTGATGGCTAATCTGTGCAGTAGCCTATTGTGAACTGCATGGTCTCTGCTCTGACATCAGTAAGTCCTGGACTTCTAATTTCAAAACTACAGCTTTTGCTAAAATCTCATCAGACAAAACTAGCCACCTTTGCTCCCTTTTTTCTGGGAATTTGGAGGTGACATTGTGACTTTGCAGAATGGATTTGTCTGCTGTGACTTTCTCACCTGCATGTGGGCTGAACTCCTACAGTATTTGTGCTACCTGTATGCTCTGTTGCTTTTCTTGGGATGTCAGTAACTAGGATGGCAAGGTAAACTTCTTTTTTTGCTATTTGGTTTTATTGCCAACATGGCAGAAAATATTCCTTAGCCTTAAGTCAGTTGCAAATTATTTGTTTTCACCTTCTTTCGTACTCTCTGTAAACACAGATAATACCAGTCACATGTCTGTAAAACAGAATGTAGTTAACTGAAAACTAGTAAAATCATCAGAATTAAAAACTGAAGGCACCCTCTGTGTCACTCGTGTTGGCAGCTGCTGTTTGCAGCCCCAGAGCAAGGGGCTGCTTTCAGTCTCCCAGGTGTCCTCCAAGCTCCTGGAGAGATTTAGTTTTCCTGAAGATTTTTCTTCATTCTTTCCAGGTGGACTTTTTGTTGCCGTTTTGTTTTGGTTTTCTCCCCCGGTTGCACACTAGTTGCAGTGATCACTAGAGAGATTTGACAAGGTGAGCTGCCTGAAGTGTTTGAGTTGCCCCTGAGGGTCATACAGAGGGGCCATCCACTACTACCAGGACCAGGCACTTTTACCACTTACTCCCCTGCTGATAGGATCACTACTATCACTGATACTTTTGTTTTTCTGCTGCAAATATACAGAAGGATTTTCAGGAAAGTTTCCTGTCTCTTTTGTCCCTTTTTTCCAGCAGGACAAACTTTGCAGTATGTCACCAATAAAACCCAATTTTTTTGCACTTACAGATGCTGCTACCACTCTTTACATTTGCGGCTACAGCCCCCTTTCTTGTCAAAGCAGACAGATTCTGTGCACAGGAGCTTGAAGTTGTTGATGCCTTAAAAGGTAGAACAAACTCTTCTCTTGACATCTGATGAAGAAATTAATAAAACAGACCCATAGAGTATGTCTTATTTTAATGTATTTGTGGGGATATTTTTCTTATTCTTCCTTTATACTCTGCTCTTTTTTTAAAGCCAATTAATTCACAAGTGAGGAAGATTAGGTCATTGTGGAACTGCACATTTAATTCATTTTCCCACAGTTTCTGGATTGGAATGAAAGCCAATGTTTTATTAGTGACTTCTGAAATTTGAACTTACTGCTGACCCTTACTGCTGTCAGTTGAGTCCTGAGACAGGGGTTGAACACAGATACCACAAAACAAGAGTGTTTCTGATGAAGCATATCCTGTAATCCAAAGCATCTGCATTTACAAAGAGCCGCAAGGATGTGTGGACTGTCTTGTTGCATTATTTAGGCATGAACTGACACAAAAGCATGCCAGATTCCTAAGAATTTTGGATGCTGACTAGGGTGGGAGAGTAGGTTTAGAATACAAAGTTCCATCAAAACATTTCTTACAGTTATGACTTCACTTGGAAGTAATACAGCAGTTGACTTTTCAGTCACTGCATATTATTCAGCACTCGGAATAGCTACTGGGAACCATCACCGTGCAGTTACTTCTAAAGACCCACATCAAGAGCCTCTCATTGTACAATATTCATGTTTAATAAGAGGGACACAGAGAGGAGAAAAACCAGAGCAGCAAAGCATGTCTAAATCCTCGAGGCTTTTATTAAATTAGAAAATCAAAGTTAAAAAAACCCCAAATCAAATCAAAACAAAACAAACAAAAAACCCCACACACACAAAAAAACCACACAACCCCTCCCCCCGCCCCAAAATCTACCAGAAAAACTCTCTTTCCTGCAGTGACTGGAAGTACCATCTTATAACTTACCTTATCTTGTTAAATATGAGAGTAGATGTAATCTAGAATCATAGAGAAAATAGCAATAACTTCCTATAGCATCTGATAATTTGGCTGTTGAAAGTCTGGGTTTTCTGCCAGGGTAAAAAGTTGAAAAAAATTAGTGAATTCATACAAAATCATGTACATTGTCACAACCTGGAGTTTCATTCCTGTTTTGTAATTATAAAATGTTTTCCAACCATTAGATTGAGGACTTCACTTTCGCTACTGGAGATTTTACTGGCCACTGTTCATTCTCTCAGCAGCACGGAGCTCAGCTCTGGTTCCTCAAGCTGGTCTATTGTAAAAGCAAAAGAAAACCAACTCCACACAGCGGCAGACAATAATAAGAAAGAGCAACAGTCAGCAGACGTGACCACTGGAGAGACAGACTCAAGAAAATGTTCATATGAAGGAAGTTTAAATGTATACCTGCTTTCTTTTGTGAGCCAAAATGTGTGTGTTGAAGGAACTGAACACATCAGCCTTTCCTGGATTCATAATTGCCACAGTTATGGAAGCAGAAGTAAATGCATTTGCATTTATGGGAATTACTGTCCACTGCCTGCCCTTTAAAGGCTTTGCCCTTGTAGAAAGTGGCAGCAATACACTGTGAACTAATTCCCTTTTTCCACACTGGCAAGAGAAAAGCTGTGTCAGAAAACAAACAAACCAACCCAAGTCATACTGTGATTAACAAATTATACACTGAGTGAACCTCTTCCTGTCTTCAGGAATTAGCTGACAAGTATTCCTCTTGATGTTACGCTAATTGGTGGATAGGCTCATGTCTGGGCTGCATGACCTACTTAACTCTATGTCATTCATAACGATTTTCATGAATTTGGAGTATTCAAAACAATTTCTATTTTCTGTTTACACTTTGCTGATTATGGAATAAATAAAGTGTCTCTTTGCCCGCAGTTTATAGACTGGTGGTAATGAGATCTCCGAATTACTTTTTACTACACTGTGTATTAAGAATACATGAAATGCCCAAAGGGTACAGAATAACAGTCTATCTCACAGGGGTGGTGCATGGCTACCACCATCTGCAGCCCACCCTCCTTGTACCCCTCCATCATCATCATTCAGGACTCTGTGTAAAAGATGTCACACATATGCAGCCCTGCTTGTTCTATTTAACATGTGTTTGTGGACCTGCAGACCTGAATTTGACTACTCCCCCCCTCCCTCAGAGCTGCTGACAGTGTCTGCCTCCACAATATCCTACAGTAAGAAAACCCAGGTGCTCAACATCCACAACCCAGAGAGGTGCTTTCATTTCTCTGCTATAAGACAGTCTCCTACCAGTTTCCTTGAGCATTACCAGTGCCAGTACTTCATAGGATCCAGTTAACAGCCCAGTTATACATTCAAGTAATCCTCTGCCTCTGTGATTTGTAAAGCTCAGTCCTATCCCCATCCATCTTCTCCTCTAATCACTGAAAAGCTTCAGCCTCTTTAGTCGAACCTTACAAAGAAACCCCTGCCTCCCTTTGATCGCTGCAGTTTTTCTTCTCTGTACCTTCTCTAACACCACCACGTGGCATTCCCAAAACTTTTCCTCATGATGCCCAGAGCCTCATTGGCTTTTCTGGCTGCTGTTGCACAGCAGGTCAGTGCTTTTGGAAAACAGTCAGCAATGGTTTCAAGGTATCTTTCCTGAGCTGTAGCTCTCTCTCCTGAGTTTCAACAATATTTTATGTTCCCTTATCATATCTTCTCTTAATACTCTTTCCAGTAATAGCCATGTTCATTTGCAATTCCCTTCACTTAGGCAGCAGCTCCAACTTTCTGATGATCTGCTGCCCTTCTCAAGACAACTGCTTCTGCTTCTCTTTCACTGATGTTCCTTTTGGAATGAACTAATAAAGTTTGACTGGGCTATCCAAGGCAAGGAGAGCAAGCCATGTGGCATTTCTGAAATATTTTTTATATTGCACTGTGGCATTTCTGAAATATTTTCTGAAATATCTTCATTTTAATTCGTATAGTCCAACTTCCCAACCAGAAATTTTATATGGTATAGAAACTATGTGTTGCCTGACATACAAAATATGCCATAAGTAGCTGGTTCATTTTATATCTTGAAATGATTCCCAGTTTTTTAAGAAATTTCAGCATATCCAGAAACAATGGAGTTTTGTATTACTTGAGTGTTATCAAATGACAACTTTTTATAGAATTTGGAGTTCTTCACAAGCATTTCTGAAATATGGAACAACATACTGTGTTCTTTTACACATTTCCATTCCTCTGCTGAACCAATCAAGACCTCAATCAGGTCTATCAGGATGAGCTGTCTACATGCCCATGTATTTCTACCTTGTTCTTTATCTGTAGAAATGGTTTTATACATGGTAGGGCTTCTTGCAAATACTATGCCACTTATCACAGCATTTATCTTTTGAAATACTTTAGGTCCTAGAACAAGTGCATGAAAATTATGAGTAGGTTTCAGTAAATATTACCCCAAAGAAGCTCCAGCCTGGCCCAGCTACACTATGTGGATCAAGAGAGACTAGAAATATGCAAAAATGATTTAAAAAAAAAAAAAAAAAGGAAAGTGTGCCTAGCTATAGTTTTCTATCTAAGAAAGTACGAAACATTTTTAAGGGCTAGGGACCGGCGGACCTTTTTGGAAGGTGGAAGTTAAAAGAAGTTACAAAACTGCACAGAATAATGCCAGGAGAATGAGAGAGAGGAGAATTTATTTGAGCCTTAGGAATCACAGTTTGTAGTGAACTTTAACTATTGTTTGCCAAGGAAGGTTGAAAGCACTAAAAGCACTGCTAAGTGATAACCTGAGAAGCAGAAAAGCAAATCAAAGGTATTTGGGGTTTTTCTGGGTTTTTTTGTGGTTTTTTTTTTGGTTGGCTGATTGGGGTATTTTTGTTCTGTTAGTTGATTGTCTGTTTTTCTTTTTGTTCTTCTGTCAAGCTTTGTAATTTCTTATATGTATGGTATAACACATATTTATGTACTATATATTGTATATTAGAATAAATACAGCTCAGCATTCACATATATAATTTTTAATTATATATTCAAAATATACATTTCATGAATATTAAAAAATATACACCAAGTCTTTCTTTAAATAACAGTCTTGCAAGAGGTGCTAAGCAAAAGAGATTTTCTATCAGGAGCAGGCCCACCAGTATTTTGTACTACTCACGGTAAAAAGTTGAGTTGATATTCTGGGTGCTGTTTCAATATTATCAAGAAATGGCTGTCAGTAAGTTTGACTGTGGTCCCAGATATCTTCAGGACTGTCTTTGGCTAAATTTGTTGTGTGGAATATGATCCTGATCATCTTGACTAAAATGGCCTTTGATTTCTTCATCCAGAATATTACTTTCTACTTTGAGTAGTCTTACAAACCCTAATGAGGAAAATCCTTTCTCTGCTAGTCTTAACATCACAGTGTTTTTCTGCAAATTGACTTCCACTCATCCACTGCTCTTTTGTATGAAGAAGCAGTCTCTGAGTGGAGGCAATACTGATAGCCTTCTTCTTCCTAAAAAAAGAACCCTCTAAAATAAGTTGCCAGCTGGGCTTTTCTTTGGATCTGGGACTGCTCTTTGATTAGCAGTTGGTCTTCCTTCCCTAGCTTGCCAGTGGCATCTTTAAACATCTGTTGAGTTACAGAGGTCACATCATGGAGCATACTGGGAATTGGCCTTACACTCTACTGTCTCTTAAAGAATTGCCCTATTACAGGGACAAAGATGTTTTCATTGATATTTTAGACTATTTTAGGAAGGTTTGGGGTTTTTTTAATCAGTTTTCTAGGGAAGAAGCAAAGCATGAACTGTATTTCAGTCAAATATATGCCTCTTAGCCGTGGACCTAACAGATGCAGAAATCAACACTCTTGGCAGCTATGTGAACGTGTGTAAGCACATCTATTCACCTCTTAGGAAGCTGCTTGTCTAAACTTTCATTCAGTGCCTTGAAAAAGCAAGGCAAATGGCACTGTCAGTGCTCTTCTGCACATTAACACGTCTGCTTTCTTAGAGCATAAAGCAAGGCATGACATACAATGTTTGTTGAGATTGCAAAGCTCCGGTACCATTAGATGCTTTCTAACAGAGTGTCTAGGCTAGCTGCTGGGCTGTGTGCCTTCCATCATCTGCCTGGCAACCGACTGGCTTCAAAGGAAGACTTACAAATTATAAGACCTGGGATTACCACTCCACTTTTTCTTGTCAGCTGGAATAGCTGGATAATTCCAGTAGGTAAGCTCGTTTGGATGCCACTGATGAGGAAGGCAGTTGCAGGCACCGGTGCAAACATCTCAGGAGGAAGAGCACAAACCCAGCTGTGATGGATGCCTCAGAGCACAAAATGTTTTGCTGTATCCTGAGATACTTTTCTGCTGTAGATTTGGACATCTGGAACAACAGATTGGTGGACAGGGAAACTGGTTAAGTTACTCTGCAAATTTCTTGACATTAAATCTAATCAGTCTTCCTGAATAATGATTAACATATTTTCAGGGGTACAGTTGAAAGGGCACAGTTTAAGGTCCACTTTCAAGTGAAATGTCACTGTTTTGTGATCTCTTGACAGATTGTTATATGGGAATGTTTTTGTAGTCTGCTAGTAACCTAATGTCGTTACAGCTAAGCATTCTGCCTAGGTGATGTTTAGCACATTTTCTCTTTAAAGTGCTCTGTGGTTGTAGGCCTAGTTGCTAAAAGATGTCACCTTTCTTGAGAAAAACAAATGAATAAAAAGTAAAAAAATGGCTTTCAGCAGTGCAAATAATATTTAGCCCTGTAATGCTATGAGTGAGACCAAAACCCAGAACAAGCTTTGCTGATGTAGATTCCAGGAGACCAAGATGTGATTGATACATCTCTCAAGCATGTCCCCTTTTACTTGTTAATGTTTAAGCTATGACTACACTGTTCTTCATAGGAAATTTTAGGGCCATGTATCAAGCAGTAACCATCCAACTGTTAACAGTATTAAATGAACATTTAAAGCAGATGAGTAAAATCAAACTCTTTCTAAATAAGTTTGACTTTACAAGAAAATACCTATCTTTTACCACTAATGTAAAGCACAAATGAACTGAGCATAGGCAGTCATTAATAATTAAAAAAAAATAGCCTCAGCTCTCAGGATTCCTTTTATAAACTTTCTTTTTTTTCCCATATGGAATACTGTCTTCCATATCTGCTTGCAGCAAGATCATCTTGTTTGGAAATTGAAATTCAAAACTTTAAGCATATACAGTTCTATAGCTGCAATGATCAAGCAAGTAACCTGGCTAGTGACAAAGGCAAATAGAGACATGGCCTAAAAAGTGCTGTAATGTGCTGTTTCACGTGCATATGCATCTGTGACATGGAGCCACAAGTTATGTACTGTTGTAAATTTAAAGGTTATTTCTCTTATGTCCAGGTGGCAGGCATGTGCACTTCCAGAAGAGGACCTCTCTCTGCCTCCCACTATTGCTGTGAAGTGCCTCTTCCATGCAGAAGTAGCAGGCATGAAGCTGCACATATTTCTACATTTACAACTCTAATAACAAGCTGGGCTGGTGCACACCAAATGATGCACGGACCTCTTTTGATAAGAGTGGTTTACTAGGATCTGTGTACAAATAGTACATGCAAAGTGTAGATTGAAAGAAGTGAGGAAAAAAGTGAAGAAATGTTTTCTATGTATTTATACATTTGCATGCTTATGTATTTATGCAATTTGGTGCATGTTTGCTGTCATGCAGGAAGGACAAGGATACACTGTGCATATGTACTACAGTAGATAGAATACAAATGGTCTAGCAGTTTTATAAAGCCAACCTATAATAGTGATTTTCTTTCATCTCAAATCATGATTCCTGACTTTTTAAAGGTCAAGAATCTGGGCTCTCACTGAGAAATTCAAAGCTGTCATTCAGTATAGTACATTGGAAAACAGAGAGCAGTGTAGGATCACTCTTTCTCAACATGACTGCATATTTGAAGTTGTTATGAAACATATTTGCAGATGCAGAAAAGCGTAACTCCAGGATGTTTGGAAACAATCTAAGTCTTCAAAGTAATGAGGTACTAGGTATAAATATTCCTGGAGATCATCCAGAGATATGGAAACCTTGCTTATCTGACTAATTCAATTCATACATATGAAGCAGCCTACCCAGGTCCTGGATGGATCTCCTGAGAGGTGGAAAGCAAGAGGGCTTCCCTCAGAACGCAGCAACTACAACTTCTGAAGGTCTGGTTCTTTGAATACAGCCTATAAACTGCTGACAGAGACCTGCTTCTGTACAGAATAGCAAAGAACTGCCTGAAGTCAGGAATTTTCCACTGATCCACACAGCAGAAAGAAGGTAGATGGCATAATATCCAGCAGCAATTGGAGTATCTATCTTCTTAATGATGAGAAGCTGTCTATATAAGCTGCTGTTGGAATAATGTGTTTCAAAATTGAAACTGCCTGATTAGGTTATGAACAGGCCCCATGTGGTGTGCCATTTAGCTATCTTTATATATGCTTTTTAAAAATGAAGGAGTCAGGCTTGGAAGGATTATGCTGCACTTTGAGTAGTTTACCTTTCAGCAGACATTACAGAAAATAATTTGTGGAGTCCACAGAGACTGCATATTATACAGTGCATAAGACAAAGAAATGGATACCATTTAAAACAATGAAGGAAAGTGTAAAGAGCTGATCTGAAAATAACAGGAATTTATTTTCTTCTACACTATGTATTCCAAATTGCAGAAGAAGAAAAGTGAAAATTTTGAGGAATTAAATAGCTGAGTGATGTGTGAAATGAAAAAGACTAAATATCCTTCTAAAACTAAAATCTCAGTATTACTTGTAATCCTCTAGCATGCTAACCTGAATATTTATGTAAAGAGTAGAGAGCAAGTTTACATAGGAACACCACTTCCCAGGAATACTAGTGATGTGGAAGGAAAATATGTTTTGGTGGCATTAACAGGGATGACTTTAGAAACAGGAGACACAAGATGATGGACAGATTCCTATTCTCTGAGGGGCGACCATGTGGTGTATGGTCTAGCTGGAGGTTGCCCTTTCAGATATTCTGACATCAGAGCTGTGGGACAGAACAGTAAGACCTTTCACAGCAAGAACAGTTTTCTGGTAACTTCTCTGGAGTATTTGCAAGGATTCAGGTTCACTTACCCAAGAGCCATCTGGGAAGCATATTGAGAGTTTCTTCATTTTTTGTTCAACATGAGGGTCTTCTGCTGAGGGTCCTGGAGAAAGCTTTGTGAAAAACAAATAATTAAATACAACCTCTTAGGTTGCACTTTTTTTCCAGATACGATTGCTCTCCTCAGCAGTGTACAAGCCAGGTACGTTTAAATCAGACAGTGGAACCCAGGGAACAAACTCTGCTTGTGTGCCCTGCTCTTTTAGTGCTTCCTCGGGAAAACTTCATGTGCTAGTAAGAAGCACAGTCAGTTCTGAGAACCAAGGCTTCCTCTTTGTATGTAAAGCCTGGCATTCAGACCTACGTTCTACTCATAAGCACTACATAAGCTTAAAAAGAACCAATGGGACATTCGGCAGTTGCGTGCTGCAGTTCTGGATAAAAGTGGTATGATCACTTGGAAATCACATATAAATACGATATTGGCTTGAAAAACTGTCTTGTGCACTGGGGTGAGTAAAATACAGCCACTTACGACTACAGAATGGGCCAGAAATGTCTTCAATTAAAAAATTGTCTCAAAATAGGGAAACTTCAGCATAAAAAAGGTCTAACCCCCTGATGCTACTGGTGGTTGACTGGTAGGACTATTCATGTTGGTTTTCTTATGTTTATCTTTGCATTTTAAGATCTATAGGCAGTTGCGCACAAAATATGTTCACAAGAAGGGTGTTATCGTAGCTGCAAGGTCACGGCAGTCTGAGTCAGCAAGAGCACCATTTTACAGAAAAAAAAGCCTTCTGCACAACAACCTGGTACAGAATGGGAGGTTACACTTATTCGATCAGAATCAAGGGTGGTCTCTGCATCATCCGTGGTTTTATGTTTTCTGTGTCTGTATCTTCATATCTATGTTCTGGGTTGTGACACCCTGCCTTGAAATCTTTGTTCATGGTGCCTGTGATGGAAAGAGACAAAAAGAACTAAAAAGATGGGGGAAGAGGACAGAAGACACTCTAGACAGCAGCAGCTGTGCTAGGCTGACGCTCAGTAACTCCTCTATTCTTTACAAAGTGGGACTGTCATAAAACTTTGGTGTCGACACTGGGCAACGGTAAAAAGCCAAAATGAACAGCTAGAACACCGTAGCGATGAGTCCTCTACTTCTTGCAATTAATAATCAGAGCACGTAGATGGTCTGCTTCCCTTGCCACAGACTAGGCAATAAATGAAATTTCAATGGTCTGATGAGCAAAAATTTCCAGGTCGCTCAATCTGAGTAGAGTAAATGATAATAAGCTTCACTATAAATAGCAATTCAGTGACCTGTTGTTGTAATTCTGGGTGACTTGTCAGTGATGTACTTTCAAGAATCCCCCACTAAGTATATTATGCACCATATTGAACTTCAGTCTGTAGAGGTTGTAGTTTTTTCCTTCCTCAGACACAGGACTGAGACACATCCCATCAAGCTGCATCCATTACGAGACATCTAGTTTAAGGTAGTTATTTAGGCTTCTTCTGTAATAAAGAAGGATTCATCTTAGCATCAAATGAATTCATTTCTGGAGGTGCCTATTTTCTTTTCAGTTAACTATGAAGGGAGCTTATATGAATAAAGGATCATAAACTGAGGATCTGTATTTTAGAATGACAAAGTGTAAATTCTGTGATTGTGTTTAGTGATATCCAGTATCAGTGTAGTCACTAGGCATGACCTTACATCTTATCCTATAGGGTTAATAAAATGAAGGACAATACTTATACTGGATATGGACATCTAAAAAACAAATGTTGTGAAAATCACATAGGAAGAAAAAGGACAAAATTATGGTAAACACCTGGTAAACAAGAAGGCGTTCAAGTGAGCTTGGAAAGCATCACTGAGTGGACACAGCCATGTGAGCTGGTCCTCTTCTCCATCAGGAAGGCTCAAGAGATTGTGTTTGCTTGAGGCACTGTTTGTAGGGTAAATACAAGCACAAGTGACACAACAGGCAACCTGGTTGTCCAGCAGTCTCAAAGACTTTTAAAATTGTCTTTAAAAGGAAGGTGAAAGTCTACTATAATCTTGTGATTCCAGGACCAGAGTGAGGCTTTAAAAATAAGACTTCTGAGAGGAAGAAAAAGCAAGAAAACCACAACAACATGACATACAACAGCCTTAACTGCTGCCTCTAATTAATCTCAGGAATGTCAAGGCCTGACCCTTCTCTCAGGATAATATATGTCAATGTATTCCACTGTAGTAAACTTCATCTTTCTTCAATGGTTTACACTATCAGAAGTATGGGCCCTCTTCTATTGATTACAAATTTTGCATCTCACCAACCACAATTACTTAATTATAAATATATCTAACTTTTTACAGTACAAGCAAGAAGAAACTAATAAATGTGATGACTTATTCTTTGTCAGTAATAAACTATTTAAGTAAGGCATATTCTCTATTGGGTTTTCAGTGATACTGTATGAACATGAACCTGCATTGTTTAATATCAATTTGCTGCTAAACAAAGCCTCTTCTGACTTCAGTGTGGCTCGTGAATCGCAAATTAATAAAATTTGGAGCTGTTTGTTTGGTCTTTAAAATTATTTAATCAGACATAACTCATTTAGAAAGTAATTTAATAACAGAGGTAAAGTAACAGTTAACACTGCTTCAGTGTTGAAGCATGTTGTTTAGATTAATTGGCTTATGAATCCAACATGCAGCATATAAAAATGCAGACCTATCAACCTACTCCTTTTATATCAATAACTTCAACAAGTTCCTAACAACATGTTTCATATAAAGCATTCAGACAGAAGTTCTTTATTTTGTTTTGTGAAAATAAATGTTTGGATTCAATACACAACTTTAATATACAACATATCAAAAAGTCAGTATGGTTCAGATTAATAATAATCAAAAAATCTCAACCACTGATGTCACTGGAGTTACTCTGGCTCTTTGCTGTAATGGATGTATCCCTAGACAATGTATTGCAGAATAGGAAAAAATGTAACATGGAAATCATTCTCTGTGGAGAAAATACTTCATCAACAAAGTACTGAGTAATAACCTGTCAGTGCACTTACTCTATAAGGAGAGGATTTCAACTATTTAGGGACCAGGACAAAGACACCTGGCCAGTATTGCAACAGTGTCACAGGAAGAGAAAGGAGACAGATGCTAAGATTTGAGTTTCCCAACAAGCGTTGTCATCACCTTCTAAAGTGTATGCTTTAAAAAGTGCACTACAATTACTACAGGGAAGGTGCAAATAATGAAGAAAAGCCTTCACTTATATGTCCACATTCATGCTGTTATGCTGCTATGTTCATGTTTCAGCAGGCACCAAGGTAGAACTCATCTGGGTTACAATGTAACTTTTTTAAAAGTTTATAATTTTTATTACAGAATTTAGGATTTGCATTTATCTGTCTTCAGCTGAGAGATGTAAATTCCTCTTGGGTACCCAAACAGGAACTCTATTATGAGTCAATTGGGTATACTTTGAAGACTTTACTACAATCTATCATGGATTTCTTCTTGATATAAGATGATGCTTTCGTGAGGAATCCTCACCCTCTCAGCTCTCCCATATTCCCTACCACCGCTTCTGTGCTAACCTCACCCTTCCTGGCCTCCCATCACATGTTCAGCATCATATCATATTCCTCACACTGTCAGAAAATGCCCTCAGATCTGCAAACTACCTCACACATATCACTAATATTGCCCTTCTTCACATCTACTACTATACTTTGCTCCATCAAACCCTCAGACACAAGGGAGCACAAACTAGGATGCTTCCCTGCTAAAGATTTGCTTTTTAGGTGGTGGTTTGATAAATGCAGAAGGCCAAGAGGCACTAGTATCATTGGCCCCATCTGTGTTTACAGAGACATAAAGAAGGCTGCAGTGGGGCAAGCCAAGCATCTGTCTAGTTCGTGATCCTCAGCTCAGCAGCAGACAACAGAAAACATACATGGAAGAAGCTATCAAGTAAGGTAATGTACAACAAGAATCTTTTCTGAAAGTTTTCTCCTAGCTGTAACCCTGTAAATATGATCTTTGACACTAAGAAGTAAGAGGACGCAGGTTTCAGCTGTGGCATCAATTGCCCGTTGGCCATGTTTCCTGTTGCACTGGGAGTGCCCAGGGCAGGGGGTTGATACCTCTGTGTAGTCACTGTGGGACAACCAGTCTCTCCATTGTACGGAGAACAGTCTGCACCTCCCAAATTTTGCCTGAGAAGCAGGGAGAAGGAGGTAGGCTGTGATAAAACTTCATATAAAAATATCCCCAAAAAGACCCAAGGCTGAGAAGAAAGAGATCCCTGGTCATCCTCACCCTGTTCACAGCACATACGTCAGGACACTTGTTGCCACCCTACTCCACTTTTTATGACAGACACTCAGTTCCCTGACTTTAGCACTGAGAGGGCCCTTGGAAAGTTCTTCAGAGCATCAGAGAAAAGGAAGAGAAATCAATAAATCTTCATGTAAAACAATTTTAACTGTATTACTCATAAGGTTTCTCTATATTAAATTCAGACTTGGAGTGCATGTTATTGTAAATGCGCTAGTAATCTGGACTATTAGGCTGTTAAAAGGGCAGATGTTAAACTATTCTTTTACGCCAATAACAAGGGTTGGAGTGTAAGTAGATTATAAGCGTAAGCAGCTTCCAGTAAATTGCCATCCCTCTACGGACTTCCTGAACCAGAACTGGTCTCTGGAGTTAGTAGCTGTGAATGGGTTGTTTCTACACTGATTTTGTTCAAACACTATTTAAACCTACATAGATGGCTTGTCCTGCAAGGCTGGGCATTCATCATATGTTATCTTACAGGAACTAGTGAACTGAACAAGGGCTTTGGGGCACATATATTTTGTAAACTTGCTCTGCTTCATATTACAGACAAACAGAAATTCCCATATTCTCATTAAGCTTTGCAGAAACTTCTCCATAATTGTGAAGATGTGTGAGAACATATGACTGTGGATATTATTATAGCATCATACATAACCCTTGTCTAAGCTGTTCTCCAGCTGCATGGAATGGTTTTGCCTTGCATAGATTGCTGGTAGCTGAAGTGCTCTTACTTCAGTGGCTTGTAGGCAGCACTTTGCCTCAGTATGCAGAAGCGAAGAGGTTGGCTTTGAACACAATCTGGAATTCCTAAAGGAGGAAAAGATATTTGAGAAGTCTAGCCTTGGTGTTCACCCTTGGCTTACAGGAACCACAGAACAGCACAACAAAAATCTGTCAGATCAGCTAAACCCAACAAACAAACCAGCTCAGGACTCCCTAGGGACTCTTTCCTGTATTTGTACATTACAAGAAATAGCTTTATATCCACAGGTTTGTTTGCTCTTGATATTGTTTCTTCCCCCGCTTATAAATGAGTCAGGCACGACTCTGCTGTTAGAAAATCCAAACATGAATTTTGACTTCAGTAATTTGCCACTGAGTTGTGCCTCTGCCCTGAGCAATATGTATATACTCTCAAAGGCAGTGAATGAAATAAATCTGTTACAAAAACTGGTCTGCAATTCTTTATGAAAGAAGAACTGGGAACTTCTCTGCGTGTGCAGCAAGCAGCAGGGGCAGAGATCCAGGACACTTCATCAAAAGCATTATGAAACCATCTGTTTTCCTCCACTCTATTCGTTATTGGAAAAAAAACCCCAACATCAGTTTTGACAATTACTGGAAGACAGCTATGTTGTGGTGGTACCAACTTAGACCTTAAAGGAACAGCATTTATAGCTCATCTCTACCCGTTCTAAGCAATGTTCAGTGGATCATGGCATATGTTCCCACCTCCACTTTCCACTATATATACTCCCTTTCCTCCATTCTTTGTCTGTCCCAGGCTGCCCATTCATTATGGCAATGATTTGCTCTTACTATGGGTAACTACAGACACAATAGTGAAAGATGTTTTGTCACTGCTGTCATCATTAGGCAAAAAAACAACAACATTCAGTTAATCTTGTTCAATGCAACAACAGGCCAATATTAACTTTTCTGTTTGGGGAAGGCAGAAATTTTATTATATATGTCCTTAATTCAGGAAAATGCCCTTATTTTGGACATCCTGTGCTTAAAGTGTTTAAAATAGAAGGTAAAATTGAAAACCGAACTGTTGGAATTGTTTCTCATCAGGAAAAATGTAATACAGTTCTTCTGGGAAATTAATATTGTGCTTATAGCTCCTATGGATAGGTGATCTAGAATGGCTTTGCATTTGCTGATGGTATAAAAACTCTCATTTTGCTACAGGTTGGTGAGCAATCAAAGAATAATGGTCATGTTGGTGGGAAGAGACCTCTAAAAGCTGTCTAGTCCAACTCAATTCAAAAGTATCACCAATACATTATCAGATCAGCTATGGTTTGCTAGGCCAGTTCTTAAAAACCTGCAAGGTTTCTCATGGGCTCAAATAAGCTCTTCCTGTGCTGCACTGACTTCTCAGTGAAGAAGTTTTTCCTCAAGTCCCACTTGAACCTCCCAAGACACAATTTGTGTCCTTTGCATCCTGCTGTATCACCTGTCACTGCTGTGCAGAGTTCGGCTACCTCATCTTTGTGCCTTTCCCTGAAGTAGTTGTTGGCTACATGGCTCATTATTTTCCTCTCCTTCAGGCTACACAAGCACAACTCCCTTTAACGCAGGCCCCTGACCATCCCAGAGAGTGAAAGGCTGTCAGCACCACTGCTTTGTTTGACTCTCTTAGATTAATAAAATGACCTTCTAATAAAATGCCTTAGTGAGAAAAACAAAAAAACAAACAAACACAAAACTGCAACCAACCAGAAAACAATGTGAGTTTTTTAATATTTTATAGAATAATCTCTCTCACACAAAATCAGAGGGATTTCTTTTTTTCATATGAAAGCCTCATTATATTGAACTTCAATTTTTTTAGCTGTCTCTGCACAACCAAGCACTTTCACAGTATTGTCTCCTGTAATAACTGAAACTGCAGTTTGCATTTTAATGGGTTTTAGTAGTATTGGAATAGGGCATCAATTGCCATTGGCATATTAAGCGCAACAAGCAAATCTCTGTCTAGCACAGCAGTGCAACTATGAAATATACTGGATTCAGCATCTACGTGGTCTCTACCAAAAGATATATTTGCATGAAGGCAACGAACCATATAATATGAGTTCAAAAAGTGATAAACTCCAAAAGAACTGTGGGATAACAGATTCAAGTATGTACAGAAATGACTGAGTCAATTCCAACACTGCTTTACTGATCTGGAGCCATCCTAATATGCTTTTTTTCTTCCCTAAAGAAGAGCACGTGGAGTGCAAACTGGCCTACTGCTCCAAAGTAGTACATAAGCAATGCATACCTTCATTCACACTTCAGAAAGCTCTTTTGCACTGACTGCAAGTATATAATTTCAAACATCCTGATTGAGTCATGTGAACTGCAGGCCCCAGTGTGCACTGCAGGGGTGGTGAACTAGACTGCTGGGGCACATCCTTGTCACCAGCTCGTAATAAACCCAGAGGAAATGAAGGAATGTAGTCCTTGGACGCTCTTTACCCAGGGAAACCTCTGGCAGTACCAAGGCAAACAGCAGGGCACTGCACTAGAGGTCACCATACCCATCCCTTGCTTTTCTCTTCCCATTGGCACATAGAAGTATTGCACTCTCTTGTCCAGTACCAGTGTCCAGTCCTGCAATGCTGCACAGCTTCCCGTGTTTAAATAGCTAGTTATGCAGGACAACACGCTTTAGGCATTCTTCCAAGAATTTTGTGGCTGGTGTACTCATATTTCATATTTATTTCTCTAAGAACAATCTTCTCCATAAAAATCTGTCTGATTAAATGAAAAGCAGTGTGTTGAGGGATTTCAAAAGCTGCTTTTCCCAGCTACGTGCAACGAGACTTAAGTAGTTTGGTTTTCTCCAGTCATGAAACATGGTTCTCCATTTCTGGGAAAGGCAGAAAACATAGCTTGCTTGTTAAGGATTACTGAATCTGTATAAATTAAACACAAACCACCACAAAGACATAAAGAAAAAAAGAAAGGTAGCATTGGATAGTCTAATGAAGACCCTCTTGAAACCAAGGCACATTTTTTTCTCACTGGAGACTGTCCACTTTCTGATATGAAGGAAATACCTTGGGATATCTAACAAATGCTTTCTAGGGCTTTCAACTGTTTTGAAAATTCACCCCCCAAAAAGTGAAGGAAGACTTTGAGCTGATTTCATGATCCCTGTGTGAGGAAACCTTGCCAAAGCAGTGTATGTTCTCTAAGAGTGAAAAGAAAGGAGAGAGAACCTGCTAAATGAAGTGAAAGCAGGAGCATAGATTTATATTGTAAGACTTTTCAAATTTATTTTCAATTTCTGAACTTTAATTGCTGCTCAAAACAATTTCCTCTGGTCTCAGTGGAAACCAGAAATGATGGCAACCTGCCACCTGCTGCTGCTTTACTTCATTGGCACCTTCTAACAGCAACTCTCCTTCAGGAAAGCTATCTTTTATCTCTCACTGGGGGAGAAAATAAGCTCATTAGCACATTGTCTTTGTACACTAGGGATGCTTTTCTGTGTCAGTCCAAGATCTGGGGAGAGGCATGGTTCCTTAGACCTAAGGGTTGTCCAGTTTAATTTTCCTTTCCCTTCTGATTAGGAAGTAGTCCTCAAAGTGAGGATACAACAGGCCAAAAAGGGCAGAAATGACAGAAGTAGAGCTTTGTGTTCAGTCTTCAAGAGTTTTATCGTACACAAGATTTGGAGACTACTTGTTTGCTATTAGTTTGACCTTTTTACCTTGTTTTTCTTGCGTTCATGACTTTCTCTTCAGCCTGACAGATCTAAATGTCCATTATCAGGATTTGTTTTCCTATAAATTTTGCTACCAAGCTAAACAACCTGCATTGAAAAAGTATATTCATGTTAATTATAACCCAACTAGAAAACATTCCCTAAAGGAAAAAAAGGGATGAGGAAGAAGGGTTGATAAAAACTGGAGGCTTCTGCATTTTTCATGTATAATTTTTTTACTAAGATGGTGAAAAACATTGGCTTATAGCAAAACTTCCCCACCTCTCAATAACCATAGCAGGTCTGCGACTTCTTTAAATTGGTGTCACAGCCACCTTACCCCTTTCCTGGGCAATTTAGCACCAGAGTGCAAGGGCTCAGTTCCTTTTCTCACAGAAGAATTTCTAACTCCATAAAGTTCCTCTAGTCTAGCTGTAATTCAACGAATTATTGGCTAGTGGAAAACTACTGAAGCTCATCATGACAACATTTTTCATCAACTTAAGAAGTGTTGCTGAGGGGGAAAAAGTTGTACTTCCAAGGCAATGCACCTGCAGAGAATGAGCTGACAGATGAATTACAGATGTGGCTGAAAACATTAATGGGGAAACACATTTTTAAAATGAACTTGGCGGGTAGGGGTCCAACAAATACTAAATGCCTCCTCTGTGTGATCTTAGCAATTTAAATATTTGGCTGTTCAAAGATGCAACACTACACTTTGTGCCATGGAAAGCAAATTGCTCAGACATTTTCCCCTTTTGCATGCTGTTTGGTGGTTCTCCTCCCTGTTATTTCGTCACTGACACTAGCATTCACAAGTAAATCATCATGGCTGCTGATTCTCTTCCACTGCCACAGAAAAAAGTGGAAGCATATAACAACCTGCCTAAAAGGGACAACCATCTCTGTGCTATTTATACATACATGCTTCAGGTATTGCTAGCTATATTCTGCAAGTTTATGATGATTATTTTGTATCTATACTACAGTAAAAATAAAAGATACCAACATGTTACTGCCAGGCCCAAGTAATATTTGGATGTCTAACTCCTGGGCTTTGGTTGCTGTACAGTGTCTAAAGTGAGAGGAGAAGGCTGTGTGCAGATGCAAGAGGTAGTCAAGCATCAAATTACACCATTTCCTATAGCTCTCTTGATTCCCATGTTGCAGTTTTGGGAAGTATGGGGTGAGTAAAGAGGGAGCCTGCAGGAATAATAAGAAGGTATGAGCCAGTGGAATGGTGCCATGGAGAAACGTACTCTATCCCTCAGTCTCCTGCAGGAAAATTCCTATGTGACATTCACTATTAAACTTTCCAAAGTAATTAGTTCCTTGGTACCCAAAGTCAAGCACAGAAAGGGCTGGTTTTGCCAAAGTGTCAATCTCTGAGAACAGTAACTGAGAAATCTTGGGGCTGTGCAATGAACTGCTGTGAGAAAACAAGGAAGAAGAAAGTGATAAAACTCTGCCAGCTGGGTTCACAGTCATTCCTGAATGCACAAGAATGCAAAAAGAGAGCCTTGTGGAAGTGTTTGGAAAGTGGTGTGGTCTGGAAAAGTCTAGGAGGCAATAAATCTTTCTGACCACTTTTCTGTGTCTATACCCCAGAACTCTAAAGGGATTCTCTCTTTCTCACCCCTATCCTCACCTTTTTATCTTCCAGTTGTATTCTTTCTTTCCCCTTACCACCTTAATTTATTTCCCTTTGCTTCCTCTCACCTACTGCCTCATAATTCTTCTCTTTAATCTTTCTTCTGTAACGTTATTTACTCCGCACTCCACACCTTTCCTCTCTCCACATCACAGCTTGGAGTAGCATCAAATTCAGTAATTGTCAGGAAAGTTTTGATCATTCCCTGAGTCCCCATTATGAGCAGTCCCCTTGCTGAGACAAATCAAACTCAATTGTCTTAAATTTTCTTCTTTCAGTGGGAACATGTAGCATGCCTGATATCCAGTTGTCTAACCCAAATCATTCCCACTGAGTTTAAACCTATTGCTTTATCCCCCTGCCTATTACAGACATAGAGAAGAGCTTATTCACTTGCTTTTAGCAGTAACATCTTTACACATCCGAAGACTGTTATTACGTCTCTCCTTGACATTTTCCTCTCCAGATTAAATAACCTCAGCTGGCTTAACTTTCTCTGTAAGTGATGCTTTATAGTGCTCTCGTTGTTCTCTCTGCAATGCCTTTTTGAAGCATGTCATCAAAAGCGGACATAGTCCTCCTGCTGAGACCCTGGCAATGCTGACTGTGGTGGAATTCAGTCTTTAGGATATAATCCCTTCTTTCTCTACCTGTATATAGTGATATAAAAATATAAATTATCTTTCAGTATAGAAGGTTTAGTGCTGCCTTTTTTCCCTTTTTTTTTTTTTTAGCAATAACATGACATTGCTGACTCATATTCTTCCCTACATTTTTTTTTTCCCTGCAGAGTGATTTCTTGCCAATTCTTACTCCTGTTATGTTTACGTAAAGGACTGTTCTTGACTAACTGTATTACTTCTTATTACTGAATGGTAACCTGTCTTTGAAGAATATTCCCCCAATTCAACAAAATTATCTGAAGTCCTAAGCTTTGTCTCTGAGGTACTTCATACTTTGACACCATCTGCAGATTCAGTAGTCTTACTTTCACTTCCGTTGTTTCCACTCTCCCACTCTCTGTTCCCAAACTTCCTGATCTAGGCTAGTCATGAAAATTTTATGAAACACTGTACACAGATCAACCCTTACTGGAATGTTGCTTCACATATCTCCCATTTTGACCGTGTCTTATTTTCTAGACACCTCTTTCTTTTATACACCCCTGTATAAAATCCATGTAGTAGTTCATGTTTCTTTAATTTACTTACAGACTGTAATGGAAGGCAATGATACATGAAATCTGATGCTTCCTCCATATACACAAGACTTGTAATTCTGGACAGATTGGGAAGTCCATTTCAGGTGTGCCACCTCATCTCATCTACTAGGTGCTTATGTACAGTTTGCTTGATTATTTGCTTTGCTGTTTTTCTGAGTGAAGTCTCTGTTATGTATGTGTTAGCTTAGGCATTTCCTATAGCCTTAGTTCACAGAATCAGTATTTCTAACAGACACTGTTAGTATTTATTAGTACTGGAACATACTGCCCAGGCTGGAGATATTTTAAAGAAGTGTTGATGTGACATTTGATGATATTAGTGGTGGACTTGGCCATGCTGGGTCAATGGTTCTCCAGACTCAATGATTTCAGAGGTCTTTTCCAACCTAAATGATTCTATGAATCTATTAATGACTGCCATTTCTTGGGCAAAGACCCACATAACCAACTGAGAGAAAACTGAAGGAAGTGAGTAGCTTTGGCAGTTGACATCTGCTGTGGTTGTGGTTTACTACGTAACGTGCATTATCCTGTCTTGGCTGCCGCAGTCTGAGTCAGAAGGAACCTCTGGATGGAGCAGAAGATTGTGTTTTCCCTGGAAGCCATTGAGCAAGGCCAGGGGACGTGTCAGGGGTCAAGATGGGCCCAGCTGAAGGGAGGCAGGGAACAGGCAGTCAGGCAGCAAGGAGTCTGAAACAACTTTGTTGCACCTGTCATATCAAGGGTATGTTAGGAACATGGGTGCATATACTTGCACATCTTCTGCCCTATTGACTTAAAAAGGTTGGAAGAAGGGTAAACTCCACGCGTAAGGCTATTTTGTGTTTGACAGTGTCTTGGTTCCAGCCAGGACAGGGTTAATTTTTGCAGTGGCCAGGAGGGGCATGGCTAGGACCTGGAGTTTCTTCTATATGTTTACCTCACATGATTCCTGGGGTGCAGGGCGGGAAGAAGGGGTTGCTTTTGGTCAAGTGTGGCTGAGGGAGGGAGCAGTGAGTACCACCAGTTCTGAGCAATTGCATGTGAATGGTTTCCCTATCTTCCACACTTTGTTACTGCTATTGTAGCTCTTACTGTTTGTTTTCTTATTCCATTGCTGTTTCCAGTAAATTGTTTTTATCTCAACCCTTAATCTTTACTTTTTGTGCCTCCAATTCTCCTCTCCATTACTCCGGCAGAGGAGGGAAAGGGTGAGGCAGGGTGGGGGGATTGAGCAAGCGGCACATGTTTTGGAGTGTTTTGGTGGGAACACTAAATTGTGGAATTCCCTTCCTAAACCACAAAAGACAGATTGACATATGCCAAAAAAAAAAAAAAAAAAAAAAAAAAAAAAAAAAAAAAAAAAAAAAGGGAGGGGAAGTTTTCTGGCTGAAGGGATGAAAATATTCTTTTTCTTTCACAGGGTTTCTCTGATTTGATGGTCATCACACATTCTCTTAGCTTTTTGGGGTTTTTTACTCTTTTTTTAAACTACTTTGAAACCTTTTGGCTATGAATGCCTATTAAATAAAGCTGTACCCACAAGGATATAAATTCACTGTTGAATTACAACAAGAGTCTGATGGCTTTTTGCTAGGCAGGATTTTTCTCCAAGAAGACTCCCAGGAGTCTGTGAACAAAGATTTGTGTAGCAAGGCAAAAATCCAGGCAGCTCAGTGAGTGCCTAAAAACGTGGCCCCTAAGCAACGAGCACAAAATCAAAACCTCAATACCTTAGCAAAGAACACCAGACCTTTCTGATATATTGCACTGCTATTCAAATGTTTCCAATCAGTGACAGCTCAGAAAACCCTCAATCCTACAAACTGATATTCTTGGACAACTCTGTGCCATTCTGAGCTTTCTCAGATATTGTAGCTTCTGGAATCACAAGACAATCTTCCTTAGCTCTTTCTGTTTAAAGCCATTTCCACTTGTCCTGTCACTGCACGCCCTTGTGAAATGTCCCTCTGCAGCTTTCTTGTGAAATGTCCCTCTGCAGCTTTCTTGTGAAATGCCCCTCTGCAGGTCTCCCTGGTGCCTTCTCTCCTCCAGGCTGAATAACCCCAACTCTCTCAGCCTGTCTTCATATGAGAGGTGCACCAGCCCTCCGATCATCTTTGTAGCCTTCCTCTGGACTCACTCCAGCAGGTCCACGTCCTTCTTAGGTTGGGGACCCAAGAGTTAAAGGCAATACTCCAGGTGGGGTCTCAGGAGAGCAGAGCAGAAGTTTCATTTTGAAACTTCTGAAAACTACAGCAAATGGACCAACTCAATGGCAAATTTTCACTTTCGAAGCCTTACAGAAGACCTGCTCCTTGATATCCTTGAATATATTCCTTGTGGGGTTATAGCATCTGAGACCATCTGTCACTGTGACTTACAGCTGTGATGATTACTTCATTATAGAGACTAGGAGTTTTAAAAGGGAGGAATTCATTCTTTCAAGAGGAAACATGGAAAACATCTCTCCAAGGAGAAAGTCTAGCAAGTTTCTAAGTTTTCATTAGAGGGATTTTCTGTACAAGAAAATTTTGCACATTGGCCTGAAGCTGCCTCAGATGTGCACTTCTGGTCTCTAGCACTGTGTATCAGGAACAAGGCAGCTGAGAGTGAAAATGATGATCTCATTCTGGTTGCAGATTAGCTTGAAACAAGATTTTACTAAGTCATGGGTGCTAGAGGGTTTCTCTGGGTTATTGCAGTCATGACTTGTGTGTGTACTGAAGGATGTAAATTGTTCCACATAGGCTCCCAGGCATTAGTGAGGCTACAGAAGGTAATCTTTTTGGCAGCAGCAGCCTTTGTTGATAGCAAAAACTGTAAATGCCAGGGGCTACTCCATCTTAACAGCATATTTCATCCTTTGGAGTCCTGAGAGTGTAGGCAGGGTTGGTCAGACCTCAGTGACTTATTCATCTCAAATAAGGAAGCAGAGTCAGCACAGTGCTCTTGAACTGGCTGCTATCTCCTATGTCAAACTATTCAAGCAAAAGAATTCTTATCAGGAGAGAAGACTGTCACTATAATACTTTTAGCTTTAAATTATTACTTTAGCTATGAAATAAATTGTTTTAGCTTACAGAGCACTTCAACTTTGCCTCTTTGATTCTGATGCATGGGAACGATTCTGGAAACTCCTAGTATCTGATTTGTTCTTCTAGCATATATGTGTCTGCCTTCAACCTCATGCATGTACAATGTATTGAATATCCAACTAATGATATGTTGCAAAATAATTTAATTTAAATACTAATGAATTGCAAAACATCAACTTGATTTTTCTTAATTACTGAGCAAGGCTGAAAACAAAAACCATTTAGATTCTGGAGATAGAACAAGTTAGTAATTACTCTGCAGTTCCTTCTCTGGTAAGATACTTTTTCTTTTTACTTTTTTTGTAACACTAATCATGGATGTTACTAGGATATTGTGCATTTAGTGTGAGGATTTGCTTCTATTGTGGGCTTTGCTACTCTGGGTGAGCCATATCAGTCTGTGCTATTATTTTTGTTTTATATGCCTAGCTTGAGAATACTATGCCTAGAAAATAAGGAAATAATTGAAGCTTCGAACTCATGGAGCGGTTTAGCACCTTTGTTCAACATATTGACACATTGATTTTTTTTCACTACATTTCACAAACTGTAGTATATATTAAGATAATAATTACTGATTAACTAAAATTATGCCATCATATTTGATCTACTAAATGGTTCAGGAAGTCATTACCCATCATTAAGTCAATGAAAGAAAAGGAGAATTTCACAACTGTTTTGTTTCATCAGTCCATCTTTCATCTGTTCTTTTTTAGCTTGAGCTAATTCAGAAATCTCTTTCATGAATCAGGTCATCAGCACAAATGGAGTTGTTTGTAAGTTCCTTAAAATCACACACGCACACATGTGCACTCACTCACACACAGTCACAGAGCAGAGTAGGGCAGAAGGTTGAGTAACTGCAAAACCAGAAAATTATTTCCCAGTCCTTATTTATATAAGTGAAACATCATTGTCACATTGGCCTTTGTATGTCAGTGAAATTATACGACAGTATTGGCAGACTACTGGACTGACTTACCAGATACAAATACCAGATCATGCAGCAATGACTGAGAGCTGAGTACAAACACATTCAGAAGGTGATGGGCACTCTGAGGCAGCTGTGTCTTTACATGATAACTGTTCATGTCTCTTGAGCGACCACATACACCTTCCACTGCTAAGATGATCAACACCTGGCAAGTCCATCTAAAAAAGCATCTCCTTACCAGGGAATGTATGTCTCTGTCTATATATTTATACACCATTTACCTTAGTGGCAGAAATTGGCATACTTCAAAAGCTCTTACTTGTATCATAAATAGACTAAAACTTGCTTCTTAGCGGCCTGGATTTGTTGTTACATCCTGACATCAATGAATCTAATCATGGGGTATGGTAATAACACAAATTAGAAGAGCTCTCAAATTCCAGCTTGACTTGGACAGTAAAACCAGAATTAATTCTGCTTTTATCATCCTCTCTGTTCTTTCTTACGTATGTACACTGCAGTCTTTAGGTTTAAAGTTCTACCCACAATAAAAGATTTTTCTACTCTTGTTCATTGGATCACCTCATTGAAACATTTCTATCACTGCTCTTTTTTGTACAATTGTCTTTGTCTTGAGTGAGAGCTGGAAACCTGAATTGTCTGCCAAAAAATACTGGGAACACTTCCTGAAATTTTTCTTCTAGTAGGTCTATAACAAGGACTTCAAACCTTAAGAATTTAGAGTATCTGTATAAAATTTTGAAATCCAGCTGGGACATCTTGTCTGAAAGAGGTGCTGTGGCTTTCAAATCATTGTCCCAAACCACTTTCAAAGCCCTTTTAACAGTTCTTTCCTCTTTTTTCTTAGTGTGCCTAACAGCTACCAGGTCTCTGCACTCCTCATTTTCCTGTACTTCTCTTCCATCCTCCTTTATCATTCTCTGATTTCAACACTGAAAGGTAAGCTTTACTGAGACATGCATGCCTGGAGTTAAGTCCTTAGATAAGGTGCTTGATTTTCATGAGCACTGGACACTTCCTACTTCAACTGTAGCTGACGGACTTCCTCTGGAATTACTTCATTAGCATTTTGTGAGAAGAGTGGTGTGGCAGGCACCTCAACAGCAATCTTACCATGGTGGATGGGAAAAGAACAAACCAAACCAAATATTGGTGTACTGACAGCAAAATGATCTGAACTGCTAATGATTTCATGATCCTAAATGATCGTTTGGGAAAAACAAGGGAAGGGAAGGGAAGGGAAGGGAAGGGAAGGGAAGGGAAGGGAAGGGAAAACATATCTAGATTTCTGTTTATTAACACAAGTACACCGCTTCGGTTGAAATTACATCATACTTCAAAATAAAATAAGGAATAAGGCAAAATTAGTCTTGTCCTTAGATTGTGCTGGGAGTATTTAACATGGGTCTAATTCCTATAAAAGATTCTGGGAAACAACAGCTGAATTTCTGCAGGACAGGTCAATTTTTGAACAAAGTAAACTTGAGTCTCAGCTAATTGCAGACGAATGCTAAGCCAAATCTTGACTGTCGCAGAAATTATTTTCATGGCAGAGAAAAGTCAGCAAGGCTCTCTTTCTTTCTGCAGACCAAACCAAGTGTATCCTCTCATTTCTTTTGGAAAGACTTTTTTCTTTTTGGCCCAAAGCAGCCTACCTAGACTGCTTGGGAAAAAAACCCCTGAAGCCACATGGGGTCTTTCCCCACATGGAGAAAGGTAAAACCCTAGACAACAAAAGAGCAACAAAGAGGGAGAGTAAATAGAGTCAGAAGAGAGATTCTCAAATGTGACAGGACAATGAGGACAGAATATAAAATTTCCTCATTTGCATTGCAATCTCACAGTTTACTAACCCCTGCTCCTGCTCAGTTTGCAAAGCCCATGGATTCTCCTCCTGTTGGGAAGAACCTGCAAGTCCTGGGTTAAACAGGCCATGAGTGCACCAAGAAGCTCTGCAACATAGAATCATAGAATCATTTATGTTGCAAAAGACCTTTCAGATCCCTCATTAACAGGAGAATCTGGTGTTCAGGATCATCTCTGATATGGTGCAGCAGTGAAATCTTGCATTAAACTCCTATGAAAGCTGCTATGCTGTGAGAAACTTTATCAAGGATCTGCACCCTATGCTCAGGAGCTGCATTTCAGCTCAGGCCTTTGCTCCTTGCCTGAGCTACATGGTAGGTATGCTTGTGCCTGGTCATGTATTCTGCTAATCCTGACTTTGACTCACTGACATGACCTCCTGGCTTGATCTCAGATCTGCTTCATCGCTAAGACATTTTTGATGACTATTGTCAGCAGAACCTGGTCACTGCTCTGTTCTTCTTGTTCAGGTGTATTGCTCTGTCCCCCTTATCCTTGAAGATGCTTCCCCCGCACCATCTTAAGCCCTTGGCTCACCTTCCCTTCTGAAGCAGACTGTTTTTGCTGTTCCCTGATAGGAAATTTAATTCAGATTACATTTAGCCTCATTCCCTGGCTACAGATGTTTTACTATATGTGTGATTCAAACCCCCTCAAGAAAAATTCTCATGTGGAAAACTGGATGTGTCTGACCCATTAGTTCATACCTTAATGATCACAATAAAGTTTTAGAGTGATTTTTTAAGAAGAAGTTCCAAGTAAATCTAGTTTCTGTCCACCTACAACATACTGAGAAATTATCAGAAGCTGGTAGATTGACATGTAATTTTCTTCAAAACTGCATCAAATCATTCTTCTTAGCCATTGTGATCCAAAATGCACCAGCTAAACCCATTGACTAAGAAAGATGTTGATTTCCACACAAGGCTCTGCAAAGGAGAAAGATTTCCTTCCAGAGTGTCCCATAAATATTTTCCCTGAATACTTCAATATTCTAATAAGAGAAAAAATGTCTACTTTTCCCCAGAAATGCTCAAACTTGTAACTGTCATTAGGTCATAGTAGTAAGGCACATAGTGACGAAAGCGAAGAAGGGTTAACACAAGTTGGGCACTTAGGCAGCAGCACACCAGAGGACCCAGACATGAGGCTTTGTTCTGAAATGCTGAAGTAAAATTTTGCTTTCTAAATTTGTGAAGCCTCAATTGTAATAATACAAGAATGCCAGCTCTTGGAAACCAAAATTCACATTAGACAATGTTCACCTTTGCCCAGAAACCCCTTGTGGAAACCATGCCCAACACTAATCTAGAGAGTTGCCTGTGTAATGGTGCAGACTGAAAGGTACATGGGCAGCTACAAACTGCCCTTTTCCAACATTCAGAAAACAGATTTTTATGTGTAAGGACACAATTGAAACATCCAAAGGTTTCAAGTATGTGTATATAGGTAAGAATCAAACACATGTGAAATACCACATAGTAAAATCCTTTGTGTTTAATTTGCAATGTTGTCCTGCACATCTCAGGCATAATGTAGTGCTTCTTGTTTGTCATTTTATGTAGTAAGGTCTTTATTACGTCTGGCAGCAGCTTGACTATTCACTGTACTTTTTCAGTGAAGTCCTAAAATCAGGAAAAGAAAACAATCCATTAATTAACTGCAGTCATTACACAGTAGTGTGAGTCTCTGACCACAGTCTAGATGAGTAGTAACTGGAGAGAGGTTATATCAGGTCAGTCATTTGGGCTCTTTGCTCAAAGTGTTGGGCTAAACAGCTGTTCATGGGATTACTCACAAACAAGACTGTAAAAAGAAGACATTCAAAAGGTAATCTGCATACTATTTTAGGAACAAAACTAAATTCTCCAATTTTGAATAATCTGCAGTGCTCGTTATGCAGCCTTTGCTCTGGCAATAGCCTCGAAGTTAATTACCTTTTTTTATTCCAGTTTTTCACACATCATTTCAACTATAGTGTTAGTAATTTTATCTTTGATGCTTTTTAGCTGCTCACCAGTTCCGGCAGCCATCTTCTGGGAACTGTGAGATTCTGGCTGCAAATTTAAACTCTACAGGCAGACTGCTCAGAAAGAAAGCATGGTCAAGGAATGTGGCATTAGACTATGTTCTTGACAGGGATTTTTTGATAGGTTTTGACTTAGGTTGGGCTAAACATTTCACTGTCTTTCCTTGATTGGAGCCAATATTTTTATGATTAGATGCCTTGAGGAACTGTGCTACAGTGAAAAAAAGAAGTGCTGTTCTTTAATGAACAGAAGAAAAAGAAAAAACTGTCATGTTGGCTGAGACTCATTAATAGTTCTACTTTTCAATTTTTTATAACTTTGCTGTGTGTTTTGGGAAAATGGGACATGAGGAAAAAAGGCATCAAGGCAAAGCTAGTGGCATTGCATTCAATATCTTTTTTTTAGATAAACAAGTTCGTTGTGACAAAATAATGAAAAGTTTATTCTGAGATCAGAACATCTTGGCCTCTACTTGTCTGAACACTGATGCACTAAACAGCATGCATTAAATTTAGAGGCTATGTATATATGTGCTGAAAATATAAGATAGATTGTAAAAAAATACAGATGTGTTCTGTATAATAAACTCGACTGGATTGCAAGATTTCCATGTACATTTATGTAAGCAAGAACTTCCATTAAACCAAAGCCTTATATGATCTCTACCATGACTACCCAGAAATTTTTAAACTAGGCTACACTATTTGTCATCTGAGGACCTTCCAGGGGAGCGTGAAGCAATTTCACTAACATCTGTCATAACTTTTTCTTCTCATACTCTTAAATCTTGCACACTGGTGTCATGAAAGCATCAACAGGGCAGAATACAGAAGCTTTTTCAGTCTTAGTTTCTCTGTATAATCCATGGAGACAGAAGGATACATGCCTAAGGAATCCACACAAAACCGCAGGCTGGCTCTGCCAGGCAGCTAGCTTACCTAACCAAAAAGGAAAAGAAAAAAAAACAAACTGAGATGTTTGTCTTACATTCTGCCCTCTTTAGAGCCTGGATGCCTTACCCTAACAAAGAGGAAAGTGCCTGTCTCCCTTCAGGCTCCTGCATCCTCTCCCAGGGTCAAGTGCCAAAGGCAGTATATCACATGAAAAAAGAGGACAGAAATAGATTGTATGTGACAGCTCAGTTACTGAAGTGAGATCTTCTGGTTCAGCTCTCTCTTGATATACCTCTTATGAAGGAAAATGTTTTGGCTGTCCGGCTCCAGAAATCCCAAAAGAAGTACAAGCTTTACTAAAGTGAAGTGTGTTGCATTGGAGATGAGGGCTGTGTAAAAGAATATATTTTGATACAGCAACCTTTTCGCACCTTCTTCTTGGGGAGGAGGTAGAGTATTCGTGTTTTTGGGGGTACAAAAACTCAGAAGCCAACAGGCTGCATCATTTTGCTGTAAAAGACTGTGAAGCATAGTCTGTTTCTTCTCTTACACTAGCTTCACTTCATGTGAGACTACTAGAGAAAGAATAATATGTCTCTAACCTACTGATTTGACTACCTGCTTGGGTAGAAAAAAGTGCAGGTCACTATTCACATTTCAGTGGGGATGCAGTTGAAGCTGAGACTTCTGAATTCTCGTCAAGTTCTCCAGTGAATTCCTCTCCTATATGTCCAATATTTCAAGTAGTTCTTCTTCCCTCCTGACAATATACCCTGAACCCTGATGTTTTTAGACAACATTCATACTACATTTGCTAACAAGGCTTTGAATAGTCTTCTATATGCTAACCTCTACTTTTCTCATAATTCTAATAGACCTTCTTTCTAACATCAGTTCCATATTGAATTCAATTTTCTCTATCATAGGTAAGCAGAAGTCAGACATTATCAACACAAGTGTTTTCTCCTGATGGAATCATTCTGGATTTATTTTTTTTTATAGAGAATCAGCACCTTGTTCATTTCAAGTTGGACTGCATCAAATAATGGAACATGCTGCATTTATCAAACTGGATGTCTTTTAGCTGGGGCATCTCCAATGTCATCTGTTTTGGAAAAGATTTCCTGAATTACTAAAGCTTCAGTGTGGTTGTGAGTTGCTTTGTGTACCTGCCAAGACCCTAGAAAATAAAAATATGAATTATTTTAGAGGAAGGCCAAGTATTTGTAATAACTTCTCATGAAACTCATAGCAGAAATATGTCTTTCATTAATAACTTTTATTTTTCCTAGTTGTAGCATTTTCCATAGGTTATGTCTCATATTTTTCAATTAAATAGAAAATAAACCCCACAGTCTTACTTCTCACAGATGTTTTCTTTTACCACATGCTTATATTTTTGTTCTGCCTGTCTTCCCCACCTCTCTGTTGATCTATGTTTATTCTTGGCTCTTACCTTAGGTTGGTCCAATCTTTCAAGCACTTCTCCATCTGCTTGACATTAGAGCCCTACTGAAGTAGAAACATAAATTCCAACGTGGCTGAAGCATTAGACTAGAAATATTTTTAAGCTTTAGGATGTATTTCTGCTTCATAAGCCTTTCCACAAAATGGAGCTTCACTCTAACCTGAGTGCCTGCATGTGATTGAAAAATAAATTGTTTTATAAATAACCTCCAAAGAAGAAAGAATTCCTGCCTGCTTCCTGATGCAGGAACTGCTTTTCTCTCAGTGTTTACAGATATACTGGTAAAAGTAACTGGTTCTTACCACACTGAATGGGAAATGCAAGAAATTTCACAAATTGAACTTGCTCTAAAAAAAGTTGTATGCAGATGCATTGGAAATGAGATTTTGAACATTAATGTTTATATAA
Organism: Cephalopterus ornatus; assembly: GCA_013396775.1. Classification (NCBI taxonomy): domain Eukaryota; kingdom Metazoa; phylum Chordata; class Aves; order Passeriformes; family Cotingidae; genus Cephalopterus; species Cephalopterus ornatus. The sequence goes on from VZRE01009227.1 coordinate 62,388, forward strand.
GCAACATCTAATTACTGGAGAACTTTAAAATGCTTTAAAAAATAAAAATATAGACAGATCTAGATCAGTTAAAAGAAATGCATTTGTATTTGCTGTTTCAAAACATTTAGGAAGACATTTATTCCAGATATGCATCAAGCATGTCCTTAACCTGACCACTAGACTTCAGTGCATAACTAACCCCATGGGAGGTAAGGATTACTGTTTTCATTTGTCAACAGTTAAAGTGCTTGGAATAGTGGTAGCAATAGTAATAGTAGTATTCCCACATCTTGTATTTAGTGAAATGCTGGACTTCTTGGAGTTCTGTTTTGCAAAGTTTACATATTAACTGTAAGAAAAAAAATCTATAAAGACCACTTGGAATTGTACTTTAATTTGTCTACATCCCTTATAGGCAGGGAAATTATCTAGGTAGAGTAAGGAGTTTTGTTCTCAAGGAAATTCACTGCCGAGCTTTTCTCAGCACTGTTAAATATAGGGTGCAATTTCAATCACTAAAGCAAATCTGAACTTTTTGCCAGGCTCACCCTTGCCCCTGAGACTTTTTGTCTGCCCATGCTGCATGCTGAAATGGAAAAATATTCACATGCTGTTAGAAAAAATAAAAAAGAAAAAAAGGAATTTTCTGCTGTGAGAAGTGATGAAGATCACTTATATTACAGGCTTCTGCCTTTAAAATCAGAGTCCATTTACACTGGGCTAAAAAGTTAAGACAGACCTCTGGGAAATATTTCAACTGTCTATAAATAAACACTTTGTTGCCTTTTTAGTACTCTTCAGAGCCTTCCATGAAGTCTATCTTTGGGACACTTCTATATAGGGTAATAGAGAAAAATGGTCATTCTACAAATAAACTCCTTCTACACTAACTTTTATTTTATTTCCCCTTAGTCAAGAATAAACCTTCACTTGAAGTTGTCAGATGTGATTATTGATCTGAGTCTGACAGCATAACTCTAGCCAAACAGTCCAGGAATAACTAAAAAGTTGAATCATTCTTTTTTCTTGCTTTTAATTTAAATTTGACTGTAAAGAGGGGTAGCAAATATTGGAGAAAAATGTAGCAAACTGAGGTTAAAGCATACATCAAAGCAGCATCATGTTGTTCACGGTTTAGAAGCCTGGAAGCCCTGCTGGAACAGCAGTGTTCATGTGGTCACAGACCTCTGCACTTAGAGGATCTAACATACTGTGTTGATTGAGTAAAGACAAAACGACAAAACACACTAAAATTGGAGCAAAGTTGGAGCACTGGCAATGCTGAATGAGGTCTGGCAGGAGCATCTTTACCATGATCTGGTGATTTGCCCTGCACATTGGAGGAGGCTGATGTTCCTTCCCTACCTTCTCTAATTTTGTCAATTCTTGCACAACTAAAATTGTGTATTCTGAAAGCTTTATTCATTAAGTTGTGTGGTAGGCTGTAGACTTTTTTTTAATATATATACCCTGTATTACTGTTACAACCTACCCTGCCAGGCAGGACTAACTTTTGTTTTAATAAATCCTGTGGAGTGAATTAAAGTAAATCAATACTAGATGATCAGTGTTTACAGATATATATATATGACTTTTTTAGAACAATTTGTTTGCAAAAGAAAACAGATATGTAGCTGTTTTGATTGTTATTGTCTGTAGTTGCATGGCAATATAAAAACTTAAAGGTATTGTAAAGGAGAACAGGTGTTTAGCCATTTTGACTGTAATATAGCAATGCATATCATCAAAGAAAATGTGTAAGGGAAAAAAGAGAAAGAAAGAGAAAGAAAAGTAAAAGTTTTGTAGTCACCGCTCAAAGGTCTCTGGTGAACTTGGTTGTTGTTGTCGTTGGTGTCTTGGTCTGTCGGGGAGTGCTGGGGGAGAGAAGCCCCGCAAAACATAAAGTTTGATGGGTTTATATACCTGAAGAAACCTTCTTGGTGTCTCCCCTGTGATGTTTTTGCAGAGGCTGGAGGTGATGGGTTTTTGCTGTCATTTAGGCTTGGGTGGGGGGTGGGCTGCTTTGGAGGCTCCCCTGCTAAAAGTGAGGCATTAGTGATGGGTGTGTGCATACGGGGCCCCTTTGGACACAGCCTGGCTCATAGGAAATAAGCATCACATGCTCAGAGTCGCTGTTGGTCTTCTTTAGATAGGCATCACATACCTAGAGAAGCATCATGAACCGAAGAGTTGTCTCTGGGCCTACAAAGTTAACAGTTTGTGGGCTATGGTCTCCTCCCTTAACCTTTATCTTCACTCTCCTTGGCAGGAGGCTTGCATAGCTCCCTCCAGTAGCAATGTCTTAAAGTAATTAAAAAAGTCCAGTTCCTCACAACTAGAGAAAATACTTGTGCAAGTTTAGAGTAGTGAGGAAAGACTTATCTTTTTTTAAAGCATTGTCGATGTCCTGGAGGCTTATTTAGTAACCAATATTTTTATTGCTACTATTTCAAACTCCAAAGTATTTAATCTACTGATTTCTGAGGGAATTTGCTTGAGTAAGATACATGATGGTTGTTGAGTAAAGATATAATATGAATCTCACATTTCTAACCTGAGGCAGAGCTGGCTCGGGGCTTTGAAGAAGTAGAATCGTAAAATCATAGAATACTTTAGTTTGGAAAAAGACTTTATAGATCATTGAGTCCAACCATTAACCCAGCACTGCCAAGTCCACCACTAAACCATGTCCCTAAAAACCACATCGACACATCTTTTAAATACCTCCTGGGCAGCCTGTTCCAATGCCTGGCAATCTTTTCAGTGAAGAAATTTTTGCTAACATGCCATCTAAACCTTCTCTAGTACAACTGGAGGCAGTTTCCTCTTATCCTGTCACTTGTTACTTGGGAGAAGAGGTCGACCTCCACCTCACTACTACCTTCTTTCAGGTAGTTGTAGAGACCATTAAGGTGTGTGTGTCCTGCTCCACTCCCCTGCCCCCCACCTTCTTTTCTCCAGGCTAAACATCCACAGGTCCCTCAGCTGCTCCTCATAAGACTTGTGCTGAAGAGCCTTCACCAGCTTTGCTGTCCTTCTCTGGACTCGCTCCAGCACCTCAATGTCCTTGTAATGAGGCGCCCAAAAAATAACACAGCACTAAAGATACGGCCTCACCAGTGCTGAGTACAGAGAGAAAATCACTTCCATAGTCCTCTGGCCACAGTATTTCTGATGCAGGCCAGGATGCTATTGACCTTTTTGGCCACTTGGGCAGAAAGAAAGAGGCAGGCTGTGATAGGAATACTTAGGAAAATAACCCAGATCAGATTCCCCCATTACTGTGCCCAGCTGAGACCTGAGGATGCTGAGGACTTGTTCTGACTCTCACCATTCACGTTGCAGAAGACTTGAGTCTTAATTTTGACGCCCAGAGGGACATCAGAAGGGTGAACACAAAACCAGAGAAAAGGGGTAGATATCAATAAGTTTTCTTGCATAACAATTTTAACAGTGTTACTAATGAGGATTAACTACATAATTTTTGCAAGTAGACTGCTAAACCATTAGCTAGGCTAACAATAAATTCTTGATTCTACATATATGCCTATATCAAGATGCTGATTGCACCAATGTGCTCGGTTTCTTAAAATTCTCTCCCAAGCATTCCACCGCTTATGACTCAGTGATCACCTGAGCCATATTTGGTGACCTGGTTCTCGATAACTTTCAGTTAATTTTCTTACCCCCAGAATTGTCCAGCTGACCCTTAGCTCACAGAAACTTCCAGCATTCCCACCTTCTGAGGAAAAGGCATTAAGAAGGTGAGCTACAGGGTGTATGAAAAATTTGCAGTGAACTTGCCACCAGCTCACTTTGCCTAATGCCTCCCAAGGTGGCAAGCAGCAACCACTACCCTTCTTTGTTTGCCACCAGCTGACCTCCTTTCCTATATCTCCAAGGGCTTTTAGTTTGTACCACAACTATCCCATATGGGCTTCTTTTAGGACCTTGCTGCTTCCTCATGTCTGACACAGTCCTCTTGTCCTCCCTTCCCATTCTTCCCTAGAGGACGGTTTTCTCTGCAGGTATTTGTGGCTCTTGCAGCTGGTCTGTTATGAAGAAGCTGCCTTGCAAAAAAGACTGGCATGTCTGGGCTCCCTGTTGCTATTTTTAGCTGGGAGCTCAAGGTTTGAGATGTCATGGAAAATGACCTTCCCGAGAAAAACAGTATTTGTAGATTAGCATTGTAAAGTGGGAATAATTCCTACTCTCAAGGAACCTGTTTGGATGACAGAAGCCTCAGGGGTTTTGGATACATGAAATACCAAACACAGGAAATCATAAAATACATTTTCATTTTCCAAGATGAAATGCTCAGTTTATTCAATCAATTACAGGAAGCTTTAAATACAAAAAAGGTGCAAATAATATAATGTATGTCTCGCCAAAGCTGCATTCTTAAAATCACCTTCTGGAAAAAATTCACATTGTCTGAGCCAGTGCACTAACCATAAAGCTGAGTGGAAGTGGAGGAGAATGGAAGCCCCCACTGCCCTCTGAGCAGATAACCAGCCATTTAATGCACTTAGGTAGTGCTGCTTGACAGGGCCCCTCTGGAAAAATAGGTGGCCAAGTACCTGTCTAATGGCTGCTAATGGGAATTAGAGATGAATAGCTGAAAAGGGCAACTTTGAGGCAGTTGGGACATGAGCACAGCACAGGTTTTCAAGGACTGCAATGTTGGTTCTAGATATCTAATCCTGTCCAAGTAGTTTTGCAGGTCTGTTTGTAAACATCTTTTTCCATCTTTCTAGAGTGGTAGGAAAAAGGATAAATCATAACCTGTGCAATAATGAGCACTTACTAATTATATATTTTTTTTACAGAATTAAGGAAAGAAGAGTCAGTTTTTAAAGACAAAAATTTCAGGAAAATGTATTGTGCCAATTAGATTTAGTAACGCCATTAGGAAATAAAATTGTATTATTCAATTATCAGTCACATTTACAGTCATTAGTTCCCCTGGAAACTTGTCCGAGCTTTAGAGTACAGCTGTCAAGGCAAAAAATGCAGAAAAAAACCCACTTTAAAAACAATTTGCAATTGACCTTTAAATGTTATTTTCATCAATGAAACTAACAATTTGGAAGGTTTCTTTGAATAAATATCTTATGCCTGACTAAAATTATATAGTATTCTGCTTGATATTTTACTTGATATATCTATATATATATATATACACACAAATATATATTTAATTGATATGCATACATATGTACACATATTTTATATACATATATTACTTTAGATAATTCTTTTACCTGCAGTAGGTTTCCAGAAAGGACATAAATGTTAGAAACAGGAGCATTCCTGTCACTTCCTCCAGGTCTAATAATGATCTTAGCAAGAGTGAAGATGAAATTTCCCTGTATATGTTTAGTAGTATGCAATCAGATTTTGGTTTGTTTGTCTGCTGCCCTCCTCTGATGCACCAAGTGCTGGCCACTTACAGAGTTTTCAACTTGAACTGAAATATATTGAATACAAGCTCGAAACTTTATGGTTCCTATGCAACAAAAATACAGATAGTTTGAATAAATAGTTTAATCTGAGGTTTACTATGTTCCTAAATGAGAGTTTCATGCATGGAGGAAAGATTGTCTCTGCAGTGCATTACCTAGAATATTCACAGAACATTCAAAACATTTTTATATAAGATACATGTAGTTCACAACTTTTTTTTTTACTTCAAAAAGCATTTTGCAGATAGCCTGCTAGTTAAAACTGTTTTGTAGATTATTTTAGAGACTAGTATAACATTGGAGGAGAAAACATTCAACAAGAGTTGATATTTTATAATCTAAAGAGTTTCAGTATTATAGAGAAACTTGTTCTGTCCTTATATCTGTTCTTCTTTTTCTGCTTTTACTCAGGATTTCTTCTTTCCACACCTGTCTTGTTTCTGTTGCTGGTATCAGGGAAAAAATAACATAACCTTTCTTACGTTTCTTTACAAAAACACTACAAATAAAGGTTTGGTGCTTAGTACTTCAGGGTAATAATGTAAATTGCCTGATAGAAACTTTATTCTAGCTTGGGTTCCAAAGGCAGCTGTGATATGCTAGTCGAACAAAGGGGGAAAAGAAGCTTATAACACTGTCTCTCAAATACAGAACAGTGATTGCATTTCTTTTAGCATCGTCATTTGCTATTGATTATCCCAGGGAACATCACAGAGTGGCAGTCTTCTAACTTCTCTGTGTCTGTGGCTTAGGTACATTTAAATACATTGCACAAAGGGAACACGCTGTGGGAAACACTGCAATGAACACAGGTTTTTCAATCCTACTGATAAATGTGACAAAAAATATTTTGCAACTTAGGTTTCAAAAACATCTAGTAAAACGTAATAAAAGAAAAAGTAAGGATGATACAAGCATAGGCACATGATGCTACCAATTTAATGACATTCCCTCCTTTTATTAGTAGCTATCCCACAGATGCCTGAGGAAGCACATTTGCCTTTGTTTAAACAAATCCATTCTAGAAACTGTTCTGACATCCATCATTAAAGCGTTTTATGTGAGTAGTCTTTCTTACTGTATTATTAAACCATTCATTAACATGATAGATAAAAACTCCATTCCACTGAGAATCTGCCACGGCATTACAGAAATGTACCCTGCTTGGCAACAATTAAATATGCCATGACAGGAAAACAAAAGAACAATGTAACTTAACACCAGGCTTTTCCAATTGTGGAATATTTCTACTGTGTTATTTAGAATACATACCAAAATCAATTTCCTCACACAATAAATAAAGGAATAAACAAATTCCATTTGCACCAGAATTCAATTTGGCAGAGCAGCCTATAAAATGATTGCTAAAACAAGTCAAAAACAAAGACAGAAAACTCCTAGTACAACATTGACTCTGTGCCATTTTAAGTTCCTGATGCAGCTCTTAAATGTGACTGGACGGCCTGAACTATATCTCTGTTATTGAGCAAATAGCAAATGACTTTACTTGAAACACCTGAAACTGCAGAGGGTTTAGAGAGCAATGTATTTAGGCATGAAGGAAGACATCACCAGCCTCTTCTTTTCTCAATATTCTACAGGAAAAACTATATTTTCAAAACTAGGTTTTACAGGTAGTTTTTCATACTGAAGTATTTAAGCCCCTCAAAGCCTTCATCAACTCTTTTAGTGTCCCTGTTACAGCTTGGAAACAGATACCACAGAATCACAAAATCAGACAATCACTGAGACTGAAAGGACATCTGAACATTCAGTTCAAACCCCCTGCTCAAAACAGAGTCACTTACAGGAAGTTGCTCAGGTTGGCATTACTGTGGATGGAGACTCCACAACATTTCTGGATTGCCTATTCCAGTGCTCATGCAGCCTCACAGAAAAAAAAGTGGTTTTCTTAGGTTTAAGTCAAATTTTTTGAGTGTCAGTTGTGACAATGTGCCCATTGCCTCTCGTCCTGTCACTGGGCACTATTGAGAAAAGTCTGGCTCCATCTCGTCTACATTCTCCTTTCAGGTATATACATTTATGAGATCCTCTCTGAGCTTTCTCTTCTTCAGGCTGAACAAACAGTACCGGTTCTCTCACCCTTACCTCATATCAGAGATGCTCCAGTCTCTTCATCATCTTTATGGCTCTTCACTCTTGCTCCAGTATGTCCATGCCCAGAAGTGGACCCGGCTCTCCAGACACAGCCTCACTAGTGCTGAGCAGAAGGAAAGGATTTTCATCGACCTGCTGGCAGTGTTCTTCATAATGGGCCCAGAGTGCCCAGGGAACAGTATAGAGTACTTTTACAAATGAAGTAAATTCTACATCACCTTGGAAATGAACACATAGCTCCCAAAACCAGAGTTCCCATTTCCCTGCAACCCAGTCCACACATTCTAGGTCAAACACTGACATTATTAACCCTTACTAGTTTGAGTTGGAAGGGACCTTTAAAAATCATCTAGTCCAACCTCCCTGCAATCAGCAGGGACATCTTCAGGTAGATCAAGTTGCTCAGAGCCCTGTCCAACCTGGCCTTGAATATTTTCATGGATAGGGCATCTACCACCTCTCTGGGCAACTTGCTCCACTGCTTTATCACCCTCATTGTAAAAAACTTCTTCCTTATATCTAGTCTAAATGTACCCTCTTTTAATTTAACATCATTACCCTTTGTCCTATTGCAACAGGCCTTATTAGAAAGTGTAGAGGGTTCACCCTGGCCAGATACCAGGTACCCACTAAAGCCACTCTCTCACTCTCCCTCTGCAACTAGACAGAGGAGAGATAAAAAAAACAAAAACAGAAAAGGATTCATGAGTAGAGACAAGATCTGGGAGAGGTCACTTACTGATTACCTTCACAGGCAAAACAGACTCAAAGTGGGGATAGTACTTAAATTTACTACTAACAGGATAAAAGCCAAAGAATGAGAAATAAAATGTTCTTAAAAATACCTTCCCCCCACCCCTCCTTTCTCCCATGTTCTCCCTCCTCCCCCTCAGCGGTACAAGGGGACAGGGAACGGAGGTTGCAGTCAGTTGTTGTTTCTGCCGCTGGTCAGGAAGGGAGTCCTTCCCCTGCTCCCGTGGGGTCCCTCCCATGGGAGACAGTCCTTGATGGACCTCTCCAACATGAGTCTACCCTTTGGGCAGCAGTTCTTCCCAAACTACTGTCCCGTGGGTCACTCCTCCATGGGATGCAGTCCTTCACGGATGAGCTGTAGCAGCATGGGTCCCCCACAGGGGCCACAAGTCCTACCTGGGAAAAACCTGCTCCAGCGTGGGTTTTCCCTCTCCATGGGCCACAGGTCTCCAGCAGGACCCCGCTCCATCCTGGGCCTCCCACGGGGTCACAGCCTCCTTCATGCAACCACCTGCTCCAGCATGGGCTCCTCCATGGGCTGCAGGGGGGTCTCTGCACCCCGATGGTCCTCCATGGGCTGCAGGGGCACAGCTGCTCCNGCTGGAATTTCTTCTGCACAACACTCTTGTGTTCTTAAATATGTTATCACAGAGGCGTTAGTATTACTCCTGATTAGCTTGGCCTTGGCCAGCAGCAGGAAGCCTGTCCTGAAGCCGGCCATCATTTGCTCCACGGGACAGGGGAAACTTCTAGAACCTTCTAACAGAAGCCACCCCTGTAGCGCCCCCCCCCCCACTACCAAAACCCAACCACAGAAACCCACTACAGAAGGTTTGTCCTCATCTGTCTTACAGGCCCCCTTTAGGTACTAAAAGGTTGCAATAAGGTCTCCCTGGAGCCTTCTCTTCTCCAGGCTGAATGGACACAGCTATCTCAGCCTGTCTTCATAGGAGAGGGGTTTCCATGCTATGTGCTTAGGCAAAAGACCAAGTTCTTCTATGATGTGTCCTTCAAAGGGAATGGTGATTGGAAGCAGTAATAGATACATGAACTGCACCAAAGACTGGAGGAGAGGGGCCCCATGAAACACAGATTTAAAGGCACTCCAATAGGCAATACATCAGAGTACATTTAAAATATTTTCTCTGGTCTACAGCGCAAAAAACAACTAACTGGGATTTCCGACAGCACTTCACAGAACTCAGATGCTGTCCTCAGGCAGATTGCTATCCAGCATACAATAATGTGAACTAAGCCTAGCCTGGGAAGGACCATTACTTTGCAATGAACCTCCAATTGCTGGAGACTGAGGGGGATTCCACTTCATAATGCTATGATGCAGCTTATAGCATAAAACAGATGGAACCTAACCCACCTGGGATCTCAGTGCACCTTGAAGGCTAACATGCTATACTTTGAGGACTTTGTTTAGTAATGTGGGACATTCGGATGAAAGGAGGCAGGACAAGAATATATCAATTTTTGGTATCCTCATCAAAAGAACCTGGCTTACGTGCATACCACTGCTTCAGTGGTCATCCAGATGGCTACAGAGGTATCTGGAACTGGGAAATTTCAACACAATCCTATTGCCAATTTACAACAGTGCAGTTAATTGTGGTTGAGAGAGCTGAGAAAGTCTACAACACTGAAGGATATTACTGCAGTCAAACTGCATTTCTGTTCTCATGGCCAAACTACTCAAAGTCCTTGTTCGGCCCTCATTATTCTTTTATTTGAATCTTGTAAAATCATTGTTATTCATCCTCACAACACTGAGTAGAGGGGCATGCGATTACCCTCAGTGCTGATAAACTGAGGTACACGAAAGCCAGAAATCAATTTAAGCACTTGATTCTTAAAAGCTCCCTTCTATTCCAATGAGCATTTTTGTTTCCAGCAGTCAAGCTACTTAGATGCTTGAAGTTTTGCTCTTGTACATGCACTGATCCTTTTCTGACTGTGCTTATGCACCTTACTAGAACAAGATTTAGATGCATGTTCAAGCACTCTGTGGCTGTTTTTACTCTGTGCCACATTGCTAGCAGAGTCCCTAGCGCAAATTTGCCCACGCCTACCCACAGCCTCTGAGACAGCTGGATCAAAGACCAAGAACACTGGCCAGCATGGACAAGGCTGTGCCACATTTGTCCGGCCTGCACTGTCCTTTAGTGCACTTGCAGGTGACTGTGCAATCACAAACATTTTTATATGCTGTCATCACATCACAATGCATGCAACACATAGCTTCTATTTCAGCAATAACCAGCTGTGTTACTCAGAGCACCCATGAGTTCGGACACTATGAACTAAAAGGTAGGCAGAAACATACTATTTACATCATGGAGCCACAGAAGCACCCCATGAAGGAGACTTGAGGCTAGTTGCTATGTCATGAATGTACACAGGTCAAGCCAGCCAGGCCAGGTCTACACAGTTTATGGTCACAGAATACTTTTTAGCCCTCTTTAGTGTATTGGTAGAGACACTGTTGCCAAGAGGCATGTCCCAGAAGCAACAGCCTCTCCTACTCCCTTCCATTAGGATAAGGAACTGTTCATTGTTGAGAATATTCTCCAACAAAACCACTGATGTGGATTTGAATCTTCCACATATTTCTTCTGAGGAAATGAGATCTTTGATTTCTGTTTCCTAGTGAGAGGTCCCACTCAGGTGACTGTGTACCTGAAACTTCAGAGCTATGACAGCAGGCAATATGACACATAAGTGATTCTCTCCAAATGATTGTTTTTAAGTGACTTGCTTAGGGCCACCACTGATATCAGGGTGCAGAGGACTAAACCAGACTCACAGACGCATAATGCCACCCACACAGCTGCTCTCCTTTCTAACCTGCTGGAATTTACACACACAGTGCATATCAAATTAATACTAAACTTCTATTCAGTTCTATTTCTGTCATTAAGTTTCCATAAACTCTGAAGAGCCTGTCTTACTAAAAGATGATGCTTTACAACAGGAATAATGGTTTCAGGACCCCCTCCTAAAACCACTGAAATTATTGTTTTAACTAGTGGAAGACGTATGATTTGTATCATATAAGGACTGGTGCCATGAGAAACTAAATCATGCCACTTGAAGCCTCGGCTCAATTTACCAGACATATGACCCAAATATCATACAAATTTAGTAGGAAATATCATGAAAGCAAAAAAAATGTTTGTCCAGATATGAAGACTTAGGACAGAGTATTTACTACATTTTGAAATCAGGTACAGCAATTATTATTAAGAATTTTCTGAAATAAAATGTACTAACTAAATTACTACTTCGCTAGAGAATAACTACTTAGCAGAGCAATTTGAGAACAAAAGACCTGTTTATATTTTCACTATTTAAATTAATTGGCTACTTAACTAAAAACTGAGAGTTAAAAAATGTTAAAAAACGCAGCTGGTCAATGCTTTCTGTGAAGGGTGATTAAGCACAACAATGAAATATTAAAGTACAGAAATTCTAAATAAATCAAATGTCAAAGGTATAATGATGAAAAATATAAATTAATTTTTATTGTGAAGACTGAATTTTTAGTAGATATCACAAGCTGTTGAAGCTATGTGCAGCAGGGAGGCATCTCAGCCTGACCACAAGCTGCCATTTATCATGACTGACAGAAGCTACCATCAACAGAGTTCCACCTCCAAATAAAATTTTTGATTCAGCAAAGAATATGCTATCAGGCTTGTACTTCACTTCCTGGGATGAAAGTTAAAGCTGCTATCACATCAAGCCTCAGCAGCTTCTGCCTGGACATTATTGCTGTCACAGAGTGAATCCTGCTGGTCTGGATCTTCTTCCCAATGACATCCCCCAACCAACAAACTTAACTCATGAAAAGATTACGTAGTACCCAAGGGGGTGGTTCAGTCATAGAAACATTCAGCGCCTTGAATAGCAGTTTAGTTTGATCTGAACATACATGCAGCACGTGGTGAAAGAAGTGTCACAGAATCTACAATTAAATACTGACCACTCATCCCAGCTTTGGCCATGCTGGGTCAACTAGTGGCACCAAGGACAATTAGACCACAGTAGTGGAGACAATGGGAGAGTAGAGCTGGGCCTCCTACTTTAGACAGGCAGTCGCTGCAAATAATTTCCAAAGGGGCCTTAAGCCAGATAACAAACCTAGGGGCACAACCATTCAAGCCTGGGTGCCAGCAACAGAGCTTCAACACCCCCTGAGGGAAACCAGCAGTCCCAGTCCAGTCAGCTGTGCAGTGATGGGGCACAGAAAAAGACAATACTTAATCCAGACAGAAGGGAAGAGCCATTTTGCAATTGGGACACTGACGCAGCCCGCGGGAAAGGAGGGTTGGTCCACTCCAGGGGCAGAGCAGTGCTATGCCTTGGCTAGCCAAAGGGCTGCGGCATGCACTCCGGGCCCAAGGAACTGTGGCGCAGGAGAGTAAAGACCACACAGGCACACAGCACCCAGGACCAGGTGGGAGTGAACTTTATTAACAGGGAGGCAGCCCCTTTTATAGGGTCTGCCAGGGAAGGATCTGGAAAAGGGGAGGAGTTTAGCAAATATGGTAAGGAAAGGAGGGAACATGACCAAATTTGGAGTGTAGGGGTGGAGGAGAGGGAGGAGTTTTGTAACCAGGGGTAACAGGGGAGGAACTTACAATAAACAGGGGATTATAACAATTTTAAACAGAACTGTCCAGATTGTTCTTAAAATGATTATACAATTCTATGTCTCTGTCTCCTACTTTATAATGGGTTCCCTCAGGACACAGACAACTAACACACAAGCACATGGCTTCAGGGCAGAAAAAGACAAGATAAAAAATATAGTGAGCTAAATACAGTAAAGTAGAACAAGTAAGAACTTCCTGTAAACATACAAGTCTTGATGGTAAGGACCTTACATAAATGATAAAACACTAGGTAATATTACGGTGTTAATGGTGACTGCTTGTGCAACATTTCTGTAACATGTTTTTCTTGTATTCTGTTCTGTCAAGAAACATCCATGTTTCAGCCAGCCCATCAGGAAGCGTGGCTCTTGTTTTGCCAGACCAGCCATGCTTTTAGAGACACTCTTTAAAACGTAGCCTGCTTTAGGCATCTCATCTTAGTCTTTTGTAGGCTCAGATGGAGGACTACATGAAGGCTTTCAAGGTTGGGAGTCCACAGGACACACACTGGTGAATACTAATTAGTGCCTCTCCTTTGCAGCCACAACCTACATGTTTGGAAAATGGCTTTGTCACATTAGCTTAAGCACCTGGTTTTCAGACATGACTGACAGATGCTCAGGTATTACATTTCAGGTAACTGCTTTTCACGTCCTTTCCTTGGAAGGCCTGATACCAAAACCCTCACATATCTTTGACGCACTTGTGGATTTTCTCTGACTTAGAACAGAACAGTTGCATTTATATTGATTTAAATATTTCATTTAAGTGCTTCTCAGAGTGAACAGCAATGCTCTCTATAGTTTCTTAGTTATATACCTGTAGGAGTCTTTTTCAATCTTTCCTGTTGCTGTCAGCTAAATGTGAGAAATGTGGATTATTGCTAGCAAGAATGTGAGCTTTTCCTTCTGATTGTGAAGCTCCAGACACAATTCTTTGGTCTGCCTGACCTCCGCTTTCTTCTAAATAACATTGAAACTATTATTACTGGCTCTGTCTCCCCCTCCCTATTGTTCCTTTCTTCACAAGCTCCTTTTACCCTGACAATTCAATTTTCTGAGTTGTATGATTTTAATATTTTCTATGGTTTTCTAGAATTTTCTTCAAAGGTCATAAAGTCCTCTCTTACAGGTCCTTCCTGCTGCTGCTTCCTGTTCTTCAGGCTTAATGTGGCTTGTATAAGTTTGTAGCAATTGAGCCAAAATGAATGAAAATCTGTGTTAAATTACCAGAGCTCAAGAGCATGCACTTTCTCTTTATTTGGCTAACTGACAGAGCCTAAAAAAGTACCCTAAATATCTCAATGTTGCTCACCATGCAGAAGTATTTTAATCTTCAGACTTAAATCTATCCATAAAACATCTTTTGCATTTTCTTTCTGCTTTTATCCAGCAGTCTCAAAGCATTTTGCAAAAAAACACGTGCTAGTTTTGTGTCACCGTGTTTTAAGAGACAAGTAAAGAGAAAAGTGCATGCAGTAAAGCTGATTTACCTGTGGTGCACAGATGGAAAGTGAAGTAGCTCTCTAATAGACTCACACTAAATGTCGCAGTCACCCTGCTTAAAGAAATGCACTGCCATGTACATTTGACGATTTCTCCAATGAAAGGGAACCTGCGGTCTTCTTCAGCTTCGGAGAATCATGTGCCAGCCATCTGGCCCAAAGGCTGCCCAGTGTCTTTGAGTGGTAAATTCATCTGAACTATGGGAAAGGATGGACACTAACTGGCAAGGCAGATTTCTTCCCTGGCATACATCAGCCATATCCTACTATTTTGAGAACTAAATAGGAATCTACTGTGTTGCTTTTGCAGCTGGAGACAGAGGTTTTTATACTTTATGCTTTCCTTCTGAACAACATAAGATTGTCTGGGACTTGACATAACTTTCCAGGAACCATGTAATAAAGTCAGAGCAGTCAGAAGCAACAGCTGTGAGTCCCAGTTGCCACTAGCTGTACTATCAGTATATGAAAATCAGATACAAAAGACTGGTCTGGGCTTTTCTTTTTCTCCTTTTTAATCTGGAGGGTATTCAGACCTAGGAGGAACTGTTAACTTTGATATCAGCTGTTTCTCCAGCTGTTTCTACTTAGAAAAAGCTTGTAAAATCTGTACTGTGCCTTTGAAGGCATCCCAGTAAGAACTTACAAGAGCCCAGCAGTGAAGAAAATGCAAAACACTCATTGAGCCACTGCAACCAATTCTAACATTTTGACAAAATTAAGTTCAGTTTCCAGCAAGAAAGCTTTACTCAGTGGCAGACTAAAGAAGCCTATCTCACTAGCCCAGATCTGCCTCCTCCTTTTTCCCACCCAATCACCATCCTACATTTCTTTTTGCTGGGGGAAAAAAAATAGTAAATTTAATTAAAAGAGCTGCTAAAGCAGAAAAGAGTATTTTAGTCATATGATCTTCTGAGTTCTCTCCAACATCATCTTAGGTAATGGCTTATCATGTAACATTTGCTTTATTTTCTCTTTAACAGTAGGATACTTCCAAACTTGTGCATCCCATCTGTATCCATTTTCACAATGACTGAACAAATGCAATTAGTCTGCAGTCAGCCATGTAATGGTCTCCTACTACTACCACTCAGTATTTTTAGTCCATGGATTCTCCTATTTCTCAGCTATGCCTTCTTTCTTTCCCTAGCTTACATTTATTATCAGAACTGCTTTTTTCCCTTCACTGCCATTCTCTGTTATTGAAAGAATCCCATATACTTTATCTTTTCATATTTCTCTCATGGTCACCTCATTGCAACCTAAAGATGGTTGTAAAAGGAGGAAAATTTTCAGTAAAAATATTGCAAAACTTTCCATTTATTTCTTCTCAAATTCTTTATTCTGCATTATTTCCTAGATCTGTACAGTCTGCCTTCTATGCACGCTCCCTTCTACTGATCACTATGTTTTTACAAAGATATATGAACCACTGGAGAAGACAAAATCTCCATGTCAACCTATTGAGAAAGGAGTTCTGTTTCCTTCTCCCACAACAGATTTCCAATGGTCCACTCACCTCGCAGCAGAATGTGACATTGATTTCTTGGAAGTCCAGATTGCACTTCTCTTATGTTCTGAACAGAGCAGGAACGATCATGACTTTGTGTGTGCTCCTCTTTGCCTATGACATGCGAACACAGCAGCCTTTCTGACTTGGCTTCAACCTGTTAAAATCAAAGACACATTGCTAACTCTTCTTTCGTCTTTCAGTGTTAAACATGACATGCTTTAAATTCTATTAATTTGTCAGATGGTTCCTTCATCAAGCTAAATGTGATGTTTCTCTGACTGTATGAATATCTTACCTGTCTTAATGCTGCTTGTTGAATAGGTTCTTCTGTCTCTCAATGTATTTAATTCCTGATTTTCTAGTCTGATTTTGTGCTCTATGTGGAATTTCCTGTTTCTTTGAGATATTGGTGTTTGCTTTTTACTTTTTTTTTTCTGTAAGCCAGACAAATTTTCTTATCTCTAGCTTCTTTTTCAAATTACTTCTCTGAAAAATGGTGAATTGTCAGAAGTATTTCACCTCCTCAGCAGTGAAATACTTCTATTAGGTTTGCCTCTGATGTGGCCAATGCACATGAAGAAAGCCTTCTTCACAATAGAAAGATGCACTGATTTAATTTAAACAAGGTTTTAAACCAATCTACTTTAACAATCATAGGTTCTTGTGTAGACCTTCTTACTTGGTATTAGCATATGCAAGTTTTTCCTTGTCCTGAATTAAAAAGAAAAGAAATTGGTTTAAGCTCAAATAGGAATGTCTATCGTATTTATTTAAAACCGCATACCTAAGCAGATGGCTGCAACTTTCTCATCAAAAAAAGACTTTAAAATATACACAGTAAGATAAGAAAAATGTATATACAGTCCCCTAGAGTATTTTTCTCTATATACTATGAGTTCCCCATCCTTTCCACATTTTTGTCTCTGATTGCAAGCACAATTTTTTAGTTGTTTCACAAAACAGAAACTTGCATAAATTTCACTGCAGCTTCCGGGGACCTCAACGATCTCAAAAATGTTCCTGTGGTTACACTTCCTATTCATCAGCTCCTGTTTCCTTTTTTACCCTTCTTTTTCCACACTGTCTCTGGATTGTACTGGCTCTAAAGCAATTTTGAATATTTGTACTACAGCATCTCCTTTCAAAAATTTAACCAAGCTTCTAGGAATATCTTCAGAATACATCCCCACCCCACCCCCCAACACTTCCTTACCTTTTAACAGAGAAAGAATCATTAAAAAGAAATATTCTGATAGTGGATAAAAAATGAAATGGATTTCTACCTCTAGATTTGGCTAAGTTACATTCAGAGGCAGAATATACTGAAAAGTTAGAGAAATACAAGCAGCCTGAATCTTTCATTACCTTAGAGAATAGCCAAGCTTAGCAGCAGTGATTTCATCTCTAGGTCCAAAATCTTCAGCTGAAAATACTTTCCATGCTTCCTTTTGAACAGGCTCAGAAACCTTTTCTTCCTTCATCTCACTTCTCTTCTCAGTAAAAGAAATTATTCTGGTTTTTCAGTCACCCTGTTTTCACTAAGCATTTCAGTTTGCACCCTCAGCTCAGGTTCATATCTGTGAATCACTTAAGCAGACCTGATAGGACATTGCTATTTTCTTTTTCTTTTCTCCTTACACATAGGCATACTTGCTATTACATTTCCTTCCCTTTGATATCAGATTAGTGAGACTACATTAATTATTCATTCGTCTAGGTGACAAACACTCTGTGTTCAATAGTTGATTGACCCGGTTCTTGAAGCTCAATAGAGATGTTAGTTTTAGCTATATCAGGGAGGACAAAAGAGAAGAGATACCTCAGCAAGAGTTCAAATATTTATAACAGACCATTTTCCTACTGCTTCTCACAGTGCTGCATGTCTTTCACTTTATGAAACTCGACATTTAAAAAATCTTTTCATTCAGTATTAGGAAACACTTTGACACCCAAACTGGCAGAATTGTTAGGTTAAACTTTCTCCTCCACTATTCTGCTGCTTTCCTGACTAGCTCAAGTCACCAGAAAATGTTTCTTCCACTTAAACCCCTATCTGACAAGCTCCAAAAAGGAAAAAAAATGTATTAGGATGCTGAGTATTGTAAGAATATTCCACTAAATTGGTTATAAGGTTAGCTGCACCTATGGGATTAAGTTGTTAGCCATAAGAAAAGAATGTTTGCCTGCAGAATTTAAAATAGGTTGGTTGCAAAGTTTTCTAAAGTCAAAGTGCCAAAGGAAACAGAAAACACACACAGATCTTTAGTCATTATTTATGTTGGCTCTAAAGTTTCTTGTCACCTGTTATGAGGCAGCTGAGAGACTGTTAGAATTTCACATCCTCTTGACTGAGGATTCAGTCTGAAAAAAACTGAAAACATTCTCAGGCTGAGGTCATGGAAGAGGATCTTGGCTCAGGAAAGAATGTTGCCTTTCATAATATGTTTGTTTAAACACATTTTAAGGATGTTCAAAATCAAATTCTCTTCTGTCACATGAAAAGGGGAGATTTACTCAAGCCCTTAGCTTTTGATCAGTCTGTCTGCACCCCAGGAAAGCAGAGATTCTTGTGCCCAACCAGTCTGTCAGCGTTCCATTTTGGAGACTCTTCACAGAGAAGTTCACTGGACTGGAAGGCAATTCCACTGACTTGTTCCGGGGCACACACTAAACAGAGAGAGCCCCTCCTGGGTCTCCAAGTCTTTACCCGCTGCCAGCACCCTTGAAGGACTTACATTAACATTTTACAGAATAACACTCTTTATTAATAAAATTGTGACAGGTTAAGGTTTGAGAATTGCTGGTGATAGTATCTGACTGCAAAAACATATTCAAAGTAATATACTAATTCAAAGCAATAAGCTAACAAGCTCTAAACCCCAAAAAAGCTAGTTTGAGATAATCATTCAGCTCTCAGAGAACACAGTTCATACCCAATAGGTGTCCCTACTGATGATCTGAGAAGACAGGTTCAGCTCATCAACTGATCCCAGAAGTTGCACTGGAGTCTTGCCCCACTTCTCCCCATTCTTAACTTACTTTTATGCTATTTATGTTTAGGTGGAGCTTGAGTGACTTTAATCATAGATCTTACTCAGTGAGGGGTGGTCGTACCAGTGGGCAGGTATCTCAGGATATTAGCTGAGATAACCTTGGGATGAGGATATGCATCAGTCCAGGGAGATTTTGCCACGGTTGTGATTCAACAGCAGGACATATTCCTTTATCTCCCTTGGTTTTCAGCTGCTGTGTGATTTATCAGCTAGAACATACTGCCAAGTTCTCTCCTCTGCAAGGGCTTCCACAGACCCTGGTCATGGTATCTCCACTCTGCTCCACTCTCCATTTAGTCTCCCTTAGACTGCATTGTGTGGGGGAGGTTGGGTGTGCTGATCGTGTTCCATCCAGGGAGTAGCAACTGTATCTTCTCCTGTAATTTCCATCATTTTATCCCCAATCATCTTCCCACATCTTCCCACAAAATTTTTAACTTTCACTTCTTAAGGTGAAATGTGATCCTTCACTTTGGACTTTTTTCTTGACTATTAATTTCCCTTGCCTCTTTGAAAATGCTGTTTTCTTTCTGGCAAACCAGACACAGACATCTCATTGGCTTGAGTATTAGCAAACTTAATTAATTTATCACAAATTGATGCACTTCTCTTCCTACTTGATCAAAACTGAAAATGCTTCTTACAGTCAGTGTGTATTATCCCTTTAATCAGAAGTGCTTCACCCATGTTTTATACAAATATA
Organism: Cephalopterus ornatus; assembly: GCA_013396775.1. Taxonomy (NCBI): domain Eukaryota; kingdom Metazoa; phylum Chordata; class Aves; order Passeriformes; family Cotingidae; genus Cephalopterus; species Cephalopterus ornatus. Next base: position 82,143 of record VZRE01009227.1, read on the forward strand.
ACAATGGACTATGCCACATCTCTCTATCAGTTATGAACCCTGGACACAACTGAGCTCTACCAGGATAAGTCAGGCATGGGATGTCTGAAGAGTATCCCCAGATGACAGTTACATTTTTAGCATGGGGTTTGATTCACTTTTGGTCCATGATGCAGCTAATTGGGATCAGTGCAGCAAGCAGGCTCTCACGCAGTACTTCTCAGACAATGCCACAGCACTCTAAAGCCACTGCAGGAACAGATAAATCCTCCAAGCACAGGTTACCTTTGCTGGATTCTCAGCATTTGCAGGGCAGTTGCCCAGGGTACAGCCCCTCAGAGCTGAGGAGACAGCAGAAATGCCCATGTGGGACAAGGACTGTGAGCAACAGGCCACAAAAGCCATCCAACAGATGGATTGTGTGAGATTTTTTCAATTTCTCTTTTTTTTCCCTACAGATTTGGGAGCTGTGACATATGATAAGTGCCCATGAGACTAAAAAGAAGCTACATTGTTATATTTATTTCATTTGCTGAGGGTGATTTGGATGCAGAAGAACTTTATTCCAGGATTGTCTCAAGGTCAAAGAACAGAAGTAGACAAAACAACAGGTATTTAACTGACATATGGGGCTGAGCAGAGCAAAGATACGGCATTTCTTCCTGAGCAATATGTTGGTGGAGGGATTTCCATCAAGTGTTCAGAGCTGGTAGCAACATGGAGGACTGGTTCATCTTCTGGAAAGACATTTGGAACAGGACCACATGGAGTTATTTTCGTCACTGCATTGGGAAAAGATAGCAATAGAGCACAGAAAGGGAGGCAAGAGCTAACAAGCATTACAGAAGCAAAAGCATGACCAATACAGTCTTTTGAAGGATGTACTTTTAAACTGTGCTTGAATTTAAACAAGAATTAACTGATAGACAGGGGATAGTGGCATCAAGCATGACTCATGGCTGTTGATAATGACAGCAAAAATGCAATTCAGTTTCCATGTAGAGTGCCATCTTTCTTATAAATTGGCTTATAAACTTTCATACTGCTGTGTCAGACACAGGTTTGGAAACCATGATTAACTTTGTGCCACGGAAAAGGGCAAGCAGGATGATACGGAGCAGATGAAAAGGTAAAGAAGTAGCACTAATCCTTAGGCAGAAGAATGAGGTACTTTGAGGAGCCAGAACTTTCCCAGTTAATCTCTGTGAACTTGATGCTGTTTCAGGACAACCCTAATAGACAATATTTCTAGCAGACTTGTCCTTGAGGGGGAACCAGGAACACTGTAACAGCCTAGAATTCAGAATCAGTAGAGTTGGAAAGAAATGGCCTATTAAAAAATAATAAATTAGGTGCCTGCAAAGAGGATTATGGGTCCCTTTACTCCTCTAGGACAGATATTGACAAAAGGATGGATGAATTCAGAATGATCCATTTGTTCCCCCTCTTACCTTCTCAGAGTGTCCATAAATGTCCATAAATGATGGTGGTGACCCTCAATTAGTTAGTTGATGCACATTTTCCTTGACCTGGCAGTATCAGTCATTCTTCCCCATGGCCTTGTAACATGGCTTGCAAATTGTAACACCAAATTGGTGTTTCAGCTATTACCAGCTCAACATCATGATTTCAATTTGCTGGGATTCAAGATCCAGGGACAGTATTTCTTCAAGAAAGCAATGTCAATATGTTGCCTGGTGGCTGGTACTGCCTCTGGTAATTCATCAAAATGCAGTACAAGCAGTGAAATGGGAAGAGGAAAGCCCCTAGTAGCTTACTGTCCTCAGGATTTAGCTGGAAATGGAGGGAATAAAGAACAATAGTACATGCAAATGTGGTGGCAGGGACTGACAAAGGATTTGGAGAAGGTGAAGTACTCGGTGTTCTTTTTGCCTCAGTTTTTACTGGCATTTCTTCCCTCAGGTATACCAGGAACCTTGTAACAGCAAGTGGAACTCAAGCATTACTCATGGTAGAGGGTAACTAGCAGAGTTAGGGATAAGCCAGCAGGACATTTAAGACTGGATGGGATGCATTCAGTAGTGCTGGGACAGCTGGCTGCTGCCTTTTGCAAGATCTCTATAACTTTTGAAAGGACATGGCAATCAAAAATAGGTTTCTGAAGACCAAGAAAGGCACATATCACATCCCTCTTCAAGAGGTGCAAGAAGGAAAATCTGTAGAAATACAGACCAGTCAGCCATGGAACAAATTTTCCTGGAAGCCATTTAGGACTGTAAAGTTGACTGCTACAGGTCCTACATGTGCTAAAGAGATGTCATTAATATAAGCTCACCACAGACCCACACCCTTCAGTACCTGATAGGGTGATCATCTTGTAGCCTTGGCACTCGGCTTCCCACAGTCACCACTGTGATAGTGTGATCTAGGCCAACAGCCAAGATCACACCCACACACACCTGCTCACTTCCCTTTCTCCCACTTGCTGCAGGGCACAGAGTGGGAAAAAGAGAAAGCCTTGATGCTGTGCAAGCACTGCTCAGAAACAGCCCAAACACTGCTACGTCGACACTGTTTTGGTCAAAAATCCAAAACACAGGACCATAAGGGCTGCCGTGATGAGAATTACCCCCAACCCAGACAGACCCAGTACAAGCATGAAAAACCAAATGATACTTTGATAAACGCTTGACACAGGATAATTGGTGAACACAAAACTATATTTCTGTGAAAAGTATAAAAATTGTAATACTAGCAACTAAAAAAAATTAATTTATATAGCCTGGACAAGTGGGAAAAAATGAAAACTGCTAAACAAACTGATTTTTTGTGCAAAGAAAAATAAAATATAGATACATACACTAAAAACATCTTGTAACCTTTAGCTCTCAGCCAGCAAGTACTTTGAAGATACGCTCATTAAAATTGACATAATTCTGGAAAACAACTGAAAGGCAAAACAGCCCTTCCACCATTGTTCAAATGCTGCAGTTTCCTAAGGAGAGGTCATAAAACTTCCCAACCCTAAAGAATGCTGATACTTTGCATTCTTTTCATGTAAGAAGAAAGAGGACTGGAGAGATAACAGGAGAAAAAATGTGTTAGCCTTATACCCTTGAGCTGTGATGAAATACCAGTCTACTTACATTTAATTATGTTCAGTTTATAACAAAGCATTCAGCAGAAAACATCAATAAGAATGTTGACACACCGAGACTCTTTCTAATAAGAATGAAGAATTATAGTTGGAAATCTGGCATCTAGAATTCAACTGAAAAGGGATTTTGCTGTTTAGTAATTAGTTCTCTCTGTAACATAAAGTAGTGTTTCTAAAGGAAAATTATTGCGTAGATTTACAATTGAGTTACGTGTTCAGATCAGTTCAAAGATTAAAAAATGACTACATTAGTCTAGACAAAGACACATTTGGACTAAATATATACCACACTATATAATTGCTTGTTCTCTATTACTTAATGTTCTCTGTAAGGAACAAAAATAAATAATGCACAGCATAAAGACCAGAACATTGCAATTGATATATTTACTGCAAAGTTAACAGAAATCTTAGGTCTGAGACTAAGGCACTAAGGCTCTTCCAGGAGAAAAAGTGTCTTTTAGAACAGGTCTGACTACACTGGAAGGATATAGCAGGGTCAGGTAAAGCCTATGTCAGATACTGTTGCTGTGTGGAGCAGAGCATCAACTTCACTTGTGTCTTACAAATGAGCTGCCTGTGCCTAAGCTCCAAGAGATTCCTGTGTCAGGTGCTGAAAGATGCTGGCCTAGGATGAGCTTGTATAAACAGCAGCACTTCAGCACCTGCAGCAGTCAACCCTACAGTCTTAAAAGGTTATTTCTTAGAAGCTAGGGCCAACTATCCATTCTTGAGTACATGCAAAACTCCCTCTGAAGCCGACAACATTTCTATGAAAGAATAGAAAGAACCTGAAGATACTGAAATCAATAAAGTTTGGTGTTATTTACCATGGTATCTGACTTGAAATATGGAAATATGGCCACATGAAATATGGACACTAAGCAACTATCAGTTCTGTAATGAGTGCTTACTGCAAAGCTTGTAGTCAGCCAGGTTCTCAGTTCCCATTCAAACCACAACCCTCCCCCCACCATTCTGATGTCAACTGCTGTCAGAAATAAAATGCACAAAAACCCCCACCAAATCCAATGTGCTTGGAAACACTAAGAATTTAAATTAGCTTGACTTTTCTTCATTTTCACTTCTGATCCAACATTAATTCCTTCCCTTTATCAAAATAGCACATCTTCCACAGGTCCAAAACAGTTGCAGTCTCAAAGACAGAATGAGATGGGAAACAGAGGAACAGAGGAATGGGTAAGACACACTTGCCACCCACAACACCTAATTCTCTTGAGCCTCATTTGGTATGTATGCCCACAAATAGCTCCCAGGAGCAACCACAGTCCCCATTCACACTGATTCTGAAGCTGTGATGTAAGTCAAAAAACGTAAGAGAGCCTGCACACTTATGCTCATGTGGAGAGAAGTCTTGACTATGGAGACAGAAGAACAAGATCCTCTCTAACTGGGCAGCATTAATGTGCCCATTACCTATCATGGCAAAATACACTGTTTCTTTGCTAAGTCCCACACTAATGAGACAATGGAGAGAGAACTGTGCCTCATGGGGCCTGGCTTCTGTTTTCATCTCTGCTACTAATTTAGCTTTGGCAATTTATTTTTACCAGTGCATAATGAAAATTATGGCCTTTATGCATAATATTTAGCTCTTTGGATAAAAATCTCCAAAGGACAACTTTTACTTTCCCTGTTGCAGCAGGTATCTCCCTCCCTCTCTATCTCCCTTCCTACTTTCCTTCTTTTTTTCTTCTTCACTCCTTCCTGCCTTTCGTTCCTTGAACCTATAAATTGCTTTATTAATCTTCCATATCAGAATACTTCTGTAATATTATCACTGTTAGTTGTGTTCTAAGGCAGAACTGTGTTGCGCTGCATTGAAGGAAGAATGAACAGTGAAACTTTGAAAGGCAAAGCCTCTGGAAACTCACAGAGCTTTATTCCCTTTATTTTACTTTATTTGCCTTTTAGTATATAGTGGTGAAGACATTTATAAAGACTTTAATGAAAAGTAATAAATTTTAGCTTAGTGTGAGGCTGTATTGCAATGGTGATTTCCATTGGGGTTTTTCTTAAAGGCAGAATTCTCACATGAAGTAAACATAATTTTTTACTTCAGCTATATGGCAAATAACAACCTGTCACTACCCTTGAAAGACAAGAAACCTACAACAAATTATGTCACTCTAGCATGCACCATGTCTAAAACTTAACACTTAAAATAATATTGTAAACAATGGGGAGGAGCAAATGTAAAAAGTAGTCATTGCAGCTAACTACTAACAGAAAAACAGAAGGCTTTTGTGAAAAAGGGCATACAGAACAACTTCTTAATTTGCTACAAGCCTCCTGAATTTGGTTTATATCTCAGCAGTAATCCATCATACTGAGAAACTGCTTTTCGTGCTGATTCAATACTTGATAACTGCTCAGAAGTCTGAACTTTATGACAATATAACATAAGAGGGGCAATGTAATGTTGCACCATTTCTTTCTGAAAATATCATAATTCCACCTTTCTCACAAGATAGACCTGTAGTATACTTTTTACCAGAAATATTTCCAAGGAAATCTAATAAAACACTAAAAAAAAAATAGCATCTGAATTTTACAATTACACTGTGATTCAATTCAGTAACTTTTACCACTCAACAAATTTAGCTTGCCCCAGTGGGAATTTACTCTAATTCTAAAGAAAAAAAAATAATTCTATAGGTTTTCCTGGAAAACTGAATTAGTAAATCAAATGAGCAAATAAATTTGTGTTCCTTGTCAGCGCAACAGGGCAATTAGGGTAACAACATGAAATTAATCAAATCATCAAGATACAGAGAAAACAGCAAACACTGGCAATTCAAGTGACTTTAATGAGTGAATGCAACAACAGTCAGTAAAGGAAGGGTGGAAAATTGTTATTAAAGCATGTTACTCCTTGCCCCAGATTTGTTTGCTTGTTTTCTTACACAAAGTGTTTTCCCAGGTCTGCACATTATAACAAAATCACCCTTTTGGATGGTGGCCCACACAATCCCTGAAGATTTCCAAGCAAACCATAGTCTTAAAGCAAGCACCCTTTCCTCAGTCTGGCATAGCAATGGGCAGAACTGAAACAACACTATTTGCCTTTTTACTAAAAGCTTTACAAATTTCCATGTAAGTAGAAAAGCAAGGAACTTTCCCATCTGGTGACTGTATCAGACTAAGCCCATTCTTTTAAATAGTGGGTAGCAACATATACAAATAAAAATCTGCAAACTCAAAAAGTCAAAATGAAGGATTAAATTCCCAAGTAAAGCCTTTGATTTGTTTTATATTTTCTCAGAAATTATCATGCCACCCTAAAAATGTCACAAAGGATTGGAACTATTTGGAGAACTGATATTTTTATTAACTGGCAGAGGGAAAACAAAGAAGAAAAAAAGAGAAAATAATTTAGCTTCTCCATGGCTCTTAATCTTTAAAAATTGCAAAATAGTAAAACATGTTGTTGAAATAAAACAGCCAACATTTCAAAACAACTGATAGTTTTCAAGCAAAACTATTTTGGATGCATTATCAAAATTGACTGGTAGTTTTCATTGACTTGATGGTTATCCATAAATTTGGCGACACCCTACTATCTGAGGCAGTTTTGCATGCCCTATAGCCTAAATACGGAGCAGTTTATCATATTTCCCAGGATTTACAGCATGCAGGTGCATATGTGTGCTGGAAATGACAGCAGAAGTCATGCGGCAAAACATTTAGCTCCCTTTTAAGTGCTGAGTGATCCTAGGTTGCACTGTTATAATTTCCCCTTGACTTGAACCCAGAAATTGCTTTTCTATGTGCGTCAGTATTTTCAGAAAGAATACAAAACTTTGCTGCAGGAGTGAAAGCACCAAAACTGCAGTCATCTGTTAAGCACTCGGCAGTATTTTCAAAATAGCCATAAATGGTGTCCTAATCATAGTTCAACAGACCGTTTATTTTTAAAATAGACTGCTTACTGAACATACTTGGGGCTATAGTGCACAAAAAATAAGAACCCAGTATTATTGTCAAAAGTGCTGTGCAGGCCTAACTGCCACTGAAAATAGTTCTTCTATGCATGCTTTTATATACTTTCCTAACTAAATTCTTCAAGTTTGTGGGTTTTAGGTTGTTTTCTGGGTTTTTTGTGGTTTGTTTTTTTTTTTTTGTCTTTTTTTGTTTGGTTGGGTTTGTTTTGGTTTTTTTTTTTTCCCTTAACTTAGCCCTTAGGATCCGTAAACAGCTTTTTCTATTTTTGGTTGGGCTTTTTTTTTTAATGCAGGCGTTTTTGCCTGCACCATCACCACAAGAGACATAGCTTCTTTCTGCTTGCTATTTTAGTTAAAATTAGTAGTAACTGGAGAGTACTCTTTCTTGGCTATGCAGGAAAATGTCACAGATACTTGAGACGTCTATTACGAGCTCTTACCCATGAATTGAGGAAGTGTGCAGTGGAATCCTCCACAAAAATACTCATATTCTAAAACATCCAGCAGTCTTCAAAACACATTAAAACATGAAATATTCTAAGCAACCTGATTTTACTTACTCTTCCCTTAGTGTGCTGCTACATTTCAGCGCCCTGTCCTGTGATGCTGTCATTCACTTGTTTTCCAGTAGGGACTTGTCTTTGCTACTATCTCTGGGGAAAGTGTGTCAGCACCAGGCGGGGCTGATTTGGCAAAGGAAGTGACTACACAGCCAACTTTTTGTAAAATCTCTGCCTGTTTTCCGCCGAAGCTTCCCGGTGTTGCTCCCATTTGTGCATGCTGCTACAAACAACAGGCCTGCTGGAAATGACTAAGTGACCGAAAAATCCTGGCATTTTCTGCCTGTCACTAAGAATGCCTCTGTATTTCTTGTACACTGGCATAATTGAGAAGAACATTGTTCAGCCTGGAGAAAAGGAGGGTCAGGGGAGAACTTACTGCTCTCTACAGCCACCTGTGAAAAGAGGTTGTAGTGAGGTGGGTGCCAGTCTCTTCTTCCAGGTAACAAGTGACAGGACAAAAGGAAATGGCCTCAAGCTGTGACAGGAGAAGTTTTGATTGCATATTAGGAAAAGCGTCTTCATGGAGAGCGTTGTAAAGGATTGGAACAGATTGCCCAGAGTGAACTAAGTTCACCCTTAAACCATGTCCTCAAGTGCCATACCCACAGGTTTTTCGAACACTTCAGGGGTGATGCTAGGTTGACTGTCAGACTTGCTGATCTTAAGGGTCTTTTCCAACCTTAATGATTGTAGGATTCTATGATTGCTACTAATATTATGGCACTGCTACTAGCTAGGGAAAGGCATGCTGCCTTACATCTGCCAAAGAAACAAAATTGAAGTCTCACTTACAAACTTTATGACATCTTCTCATTTAGGTGCTTGATTTTACAAATCTCAATTTATTTATTTATTTTTAAATTTGTGATTTTTGTCTCTCTTTTTTTTTTTTTGCTTTTCTTGCAACATTTTAAAACCAGAAATTGAGTAAACATCTGAAATTGAAATTCTATCCTATGGTATCATACTGACACTTATATAATTCTTCTGCAAGCATAGAAACTTAGCTTTTGCATGGGCCCCTGTCACTTGAAGAAAGGAGTAACTATATGCACTGACAAGTATAGAGAGGTCAGTCTGGAAAGCAGTAAAGATCTTTCCCTCTCCCTTCCACAAGCCTGATCCTCTGTGTGCTTGCTCCTGCCTGATCTACCTTCAGTCCTCTCCCTTCCCCCTGGGCTCCTCATCCTCATCTCATCCAAGAAGTCCTGGCTTCCACTACACTGTTTGAGGAAAAATATTTCTTTCCTTCTACTGTGGCACTTGCCTTGCTTCGCAATTCCCATGTCACCTCTCCATCACCCTCTATTCAACTTTTTGACCTCATCTCCTTGTCCACTTAGGCCAAGTCCTCCTGTTCCTCACTTCTTCCTGTTTCAATACTTTTTCCCCTCTTCCCCTCTTTTCCCCTTGCTCCTCCTGCACCAGAATGGCTTGCCTTGAGATCCCAGCTTCCAAACCCGATGCACCGCTGCATTTGCAGGAAACCTGTTTCAGCCCTGTGTCTCTGAGACATACTCAGGATGGATATTGTATTTTAGCTGTGAAGCCACAGTGAGCCCTCATGCAAATGCTTGTGTTAATGGTAATATACAAAGTCTCATAACGTTAAGATGTTGCTGGCTTTCACAAGAGCAGCCAAAGCACATCTTTGATGTAATACTTCCTCCCAGTTCATCCTCATGTACCAAATATTTACACTGAAACATGAAATTATTACTGACTGTTAGAGAAAAAAAATATTTACCTGTGGGCTTTTTAAAGTCATAAAGCACATTTTCTTTAATTTTATATCTATAACAGTTGGTTTACACGAAACCTGCAACAGCAAAAATTCCTATCACCTCTGATAACCAGTACAGGGAAATCCAAATCAAACATACGTGGGAAAACCAAGAAAAACTGAAAATGTAATATTTTAATTTGAATTCAGAGTACAGTAGACCAAAAAATCATTAAAAATCTCCATTTAGGAGGTAATTCTATGCCAGACAAAAATCTAATCTGGATAGACTTTGACAGAGACTAGAAAGGGAATTGGAGTAATTTGTGTTAGGCTACACAGAAGGTGACAGAGCTGAAAATGTAACATGAGACTCTAAAGTGCTGCATGTGTAAGAAATTAAAGTGTCCCAGCAGCAAAATGTAAGAACTTAATTACAATGTTTGTACAACATTTGTTAAATCAAGCTGTTAAGGATACCATGATGTGATTATATTTTGGACTGCTGCAAAAAAATCCCCAAAACTTGTATTTACCCATCACATATATTTTGGCAATGGTAACACAGTTGTAACAAAGAGTGATAGCAAATAATTAAAATATTATTATATTAATTTCCTCTAACAAATGTGTGATGAAATATTTCTACCCCACTTTGGTGCAGGGGGGACGTGGGGGCATTCAACTTCCAAACTTTGTACACTGATCTTCTGGAGGACTTGCTTTCTTATGTCAAATTATAAAAGAAAACCAGAATGGTCTGTATGGTTTACACTTTGCTGCTAATATAATTTATTCAGATATCATGCTCTATGCCTTTCCACGTGACTTGGAAAATGTAACTGAAGCATTTGAAAAATTTCCTCAAAACGATGTGAATCAGCACTGTGATTTCAAACAAAGGTAATGAGATCTGAAGCATAGGCAAGGTTGCCACTTATTGGGGTTTTAACCCCAGTCGGCAAATAAGCATCACACAGCTGTTTGCTCACCCTCTCCTGGTGGGATAGGAGGTAGAATGAGAAGTGTAAAAGTGAGAAATCTCGTGGACTGAGATAAAGACAGTTTAATAGGGAAAGCAAAAGTTGTGCACACAAGCAAAGCAAAACAAGGAATTCATTCACCACTTCCCATAGCCAGACAGGTGTTCAGCCATGCCCAGGAAAGCAGGGTTCCATCACGTGTAACGGTGGTTTGGGAAGACAAACACTGTAACTCCAAACATCCCCCTTCCTTCTTCTTTCCCTGGCTAAATATGCTGAGCATGATGCCACATGGTAGGGAATATCCCATGGGTCAGTTGGGGTCAGCTGCCCCGGCTACGTCCTCTCCCAACTCCGTGTGACCACCCATTCTCCGCGCTGGTGGGGTGGGGCGAGCAGAAAAGGCCTTGGCTCTGTGTGAGCTCTGCCCTCCAATAGCTAAAACATCCCTGTGTTATCCACGCCGTTTGCAGCACAAACCCAAAACACGGCTCCATACCAGCCACTGTGGAGACAACTAACTCCACCCCAGCCAAAACCAGCA
>VZRE01009227.1:93362-116515 GCA_013396775.1 Cephalopterus ornatus
AGAAAGCAGAGACGCGGGCCGGACCCCCTCCTGCTGGTACGGCCGCCGGTTCCCGTCTCTCCGCTCTTTCTCTTCCCACGCCGGGGGACGGGCCGGGGGGAGGCCGGGGCGGCCGCGGGACGGCGGGGCCGAGCGCCTCCGGGAGAGGCCGGGCGGGCGCAGTTCCCCGCGGAGTCCCCGCCCTGTGCGCTCCGGTGCCGCCCGGGACTGTGCAGGGCGAGGGCGGCCTCGGGCGGGTCCCGCCGCCGGCGATGCCAAACAGGCGCTGGGGGTTCCTTCGCTCCCCGCTGCCCGGGCGCCGCGGCCCGGAGCGACGTGTGGTGGCAGCGCTTTGGCCGCGGGAGGTGTGCTGTGGGATCCAGGTGGGATGGGATCCTGAGCCCTGCTCGCCCTCGGCGCTCCCTGCCCTCCGGCAGCCTTCCCGGTGACGGGGCGACGTTCCCTGCCCTGTCCTTCCCGGAGGAGCTCTCTGGTTGTGGACAAACCCTCATCGGGTGTGTGCAGCTTGGCGTCTCCGGGCTCCGACCCGGGAGACGGCGTCGTCTTCCACCCGCATCCCGCCCTCGAAAGGCGGTGGAGGCCTGCGGAACCACCGCCTGGGGCTGGCGGTGCCGGGAAGGGGAACAGGAGCGGAGAAGTCTGGCCACGGAGACGCTGCTCCTACAGTGCAATCCGAGTGTGGGCAGACGCACTGCGAACTAGCAGTACTCTACTAGTACTCTCTGCATCCATTTTGCCTGTGGGCGTCACGGTGTGAGTGCCAGAGCAGGCTGAGCGCTCCTGGCTGCAATTCTGGAGGTTGGCAGGGTAGGAAACAAGTAAAGCTGCTTACGAGCTGCCCAGCAAAGTTGCTCCATCGCGTCCTATCCCGCTGCTCCGTGCTCGTGGGAGAGCAGGTGGTCAGGGTAGGAGCTGTGTGTCACATTGAATGGGACACGCATCTGCCGCCGTCCATGGACGGCATCTCCTCTCTGGTGAGCTTTTTTTTTTTGTAAGTGTTCCAGTAAAAACTGTTGAAATTCTAAATTCACAAGTGGTAAGTTTTATATTCACATCAATTGATGAGATTTAAAGCTAAATTTGTAAACAGTTGTTGAACCCTTACTGAATTCTGCTCTTTTTATAATGAGGACCTGAGATTCCTCTAAATAAAGATATTAGAAGTGAGAAATAATGGCTTTACTTTGCATGGCAGATACAGTTCAGCAGTTGAGTTAAGCCAATCTCTTGGCCTAGCAGAGTCATCCCAGTCCTGCAGCCTCCCTTGTCATGGCAATAGCTTTGACCTGACTTCCTGTTGAGCTGCTTCAGGTAACCAAACCAAAGTATCTTTCCCGATCTTGACAGCTTTTGCTGCCGTAGCTCTTGAGCTGGCTTGCCTTGAGGTACTTGTCAGCTTCAAAGGGATCATTAAGACCTTATATTGGTTTAGCTTTGTCTCCCAACTACACTGCCGATGGCAGATATTTTCGTTTAGATGCTTTGTAACTGTATTTTCTGGTGCTGTTGCATGTTTGAGAGTGTTGCTTCAAAACCTGTCTTTTGAAACAGGTGAAATTTTTAAAAGAGCTGAAGTGAGCCTCTCTAGGCTACGGAAGAAACTAGCGATGCACAGTGCAAAAGCACGACTGGAGTACAGTATAGGCTTCCTTTGCTGAGTATTTCAGTTTATTTTTTCTGTGTAAAACGTGCCCACATGTGAACTGAAGAACTTTTTCAGCCTTTTAAGATCATTGGCCTCCCTGTTATTTTTTTGCACCGGTTGAGCTTTGGAAGGAAGGGGATTACCAAGTCTGTCTTTGAGGTTAGAAAAAACAACTAATACTATGTACAGTATCTTCAGGAAGAAGATAAATTCCAGTATGGTTCTGAAAGAAGATGTTTCTGAGCTGTTTGGCAGAAGAAAGTGGCCCTGTTGCTCTTTTAACACTTGGAAAATCCACAGTAAATGTGCTGACTAGCAACAGTTTTTATATTTAGTGTCTGAAGCGAGGTTTTAATGCTCTATATCAAGCTGGCTTAGATCCTTGAATATTAAAATAAAGCAATAGGTCAGTCTGTAAGCAAGTTTTAATAAAAAGTAAAAGATTTTTTTACAAAAATAAATAGAGGTGGAATTGTGTTCATAAATAACAAGGCAAATTCCTAGCGAAGATGTGAATGAGTATCTCTTTTGATAAATGGCTTAAAAGCTCAGGTTTTGCTGCATACAGTGGTATAAAGAGCCCTACCGGTAATTACAGATGTCTTACCCACTGAGTATGAATTTGGCATGTAACAGTAAGGATTACGGTCATCAGATTAAAAGCAAAATTGACAAATCTGTTGTTTTTCATGTACACAGTTGGCCCTTGCTTACTGACTGTGTGCAGTCTGTTTGTTAGCTCCCTCTCTGCATTGATCTTTCACATATGGGGGAAAAAAAGCACTTGAAAAGACAGAGGGTAATGAAATGGAAAGAAACCTCAAGACCTCAGGCTGCTAACAGGGTGCACGAAGTGACTTTGAACTCATTTCTGAAACTTAAGAGGGCCCTAACTTAATCTTTATTAAATATCTGTCTGTCAGTGAGATCAAATGCGCCTGCCTCTAATACGTTTCTGAGTAGGTTTGTACAGTCCCTCTGAAGAGGTCTGCTTAATTATGCTTTTAGCTGTTCATTTCTTCTTGTAGATAGTGTGGAGGGACAAAGCAAGGTGGTTGTGTTAAGAGTTTATTTATGAAGCTTTACAATAGGTTCATGAAAGAGTTACGTGCTTTTTCCTGCACTAAAAAAAATATAGCTCTGAGCCAAGATTTCTATGAAACAAAGATATATTATAACTCTTACCTCTGTTCTTACTTTGTTGGACACTAATGTATGCTTGCTTAATCTTGCACAAGGGCATGTTTTGTGTTTCCCTTTTCATATATCTTATAATTGTAATGGAATCTGTTATTACACAGTACATAAGAAATAAACTTTCATGTTAATATTGAATACCATACTTAAAGCTGCTAAAACTCTTGGTTGTAATCTGGATTTCTAAAAGTTCCTCCCCAGATGCTGTGACCAGCAGGTGATTTAGGGGGAAACCTGCACCCTGAGCGAGCTGGGGCCAGTGCCACTGCTGATCTATGGTGCTTCTTTAGGTACTTGGTACTTGCTCCAGCTCAGTGAGGTTTATTTCAGAATTCAGTCTGAAATAAGCACAACAGTGGGGGGGGGAGAAGAAAAAGTAGAGTGCATTCCCACTCTAGATTGAAGGAGTAGTCATACCGTTAAGAGGAACACAGGCTGGCATTCACAGGACAGACGAGTTAGTCCCGTCTGATTCTCGAAGCAGGGGAAACATGACAGATAGTAATTAAAATACAAAACTTGTCTCATATCTGGCAGTGAGGCAAACAGACTTGTTGCTCTTCTCAGGGCATGCTGGTAGATGATCTCTTCTTTATTCCACACTTTAGAGACTGGTGGTCTCTTGGCTGTCACCATCCCAGGGAGCTGTTCCCGGTCCCCTCTTGCCTTAGCACAGGTCCCTCCTAAGCTCTCTTCATGTTCTTTAGCACAGGAGCTGCTTTCTTCCTAATGCCAACACAGTGTTGTTGACACCGTCCACTTCTGGGCACTGATTTCTGACAGCATTCTGGAACATGGTTTATCATTTATTTAGATCCTTTCTCTTTAGGACTTATTATATGGAAATCTGAGCTCTTTTAAGGATGATTTTTAAATGACAAATCACTATGGTAAGCATCTGCCAAATTGTGTAGTACATGCTAGGCAAAGTAGGAAATAGATGAATCCTTATCACTTCCAAGAAAATCTCTCAAATGGAGTGGGTTTTTCTTGAGCCTGGTAGACTTAATCATAATTTCTTCTCTCTGTCTCACTCCAGTGTAGTGTAGCTTAGTTGAAACCTTTTAAAAAGGAAGGTGAATTTTGCTAGAAGGGTACTTATCTTCTTAAGCTAAATCTCTTGAAACTGGATTGGGTATGAGCGTGCTGTGTCATGGGTGGCAGAAATGTACATCAGCTATATGTACAGAATGCTGATCTAATTATTTCACTTTTAGTCTCAGAAATGCACATGATTACAGCAGTTATGTGCTGGATTCTTCCTTTGGTTTCTCTGGTCTGCAAAGTAACCTCAGATTACTAAGTATTATTAATTATGCACCAAAGTACTTTAGGCTGTCTATACTATTCCTGCTGCTATTAGTTCAAAAATCAGATTATTGAAAATATTAAGTTGCTGCATTATTCAATCACTATTATGCCTTTTAGTTGTCTGGTTATTTGGTTTTTAATCCCTGTTAATTCTTCATACAGACAAATCTGAACATGTTATCTTCATATCTTTTCCAGTGATAGATAAAGAGTAAGCAAGTGGCTGGTGGCCTGATGATGTACAGTATGAGAGGAGAGAGATTTTAGACCACCTAAATTAGCACTAGATCTTCAGGTACTGTTTTTACTTTACTAGGTGGTGAAGGACATGGAAGTGTGTGTATTGTTCAGGGTTGCTGTTTGTAACTCTGGCAGATGTTGCTGTGGAGACAGCATCTTCCACAAAAAGTAATTTGAAATAAATAATCACTGATTGTGCAATGATGTTAAATTTAGACATTAATTCAAATTATTGATTTTTAAATTAAGGTCAATAAAACATACCAGTCACTTTGATTAACTGAGATGTTAAAAGAAGACAGCATTTTTCAGAACTCCTGGTGTTTGCTTTTGCAAACAAACTGAGATTTCTGAGGAGCTTGAATTGCAAAAAATTAATTGGAATTTTAATTTCGCTTCACTTTAGGCAACAAGAAATGTAGTTTTTAAACTGTCTCTCCTTCCTTTTCCCGTGTGAAACATTTTTCACCTATTGAAGTATAAGTTATATGCTGGAGAGAGAACACAAAATGGTTAGTGATTTGGGTTTAGGGATTGGGTTTTTTAACGCATGGTAAGAGGACACAATTTTGATAGGTTTTAAAAGGTATTTCTTTGGGTTTGTCTGTTGATTGCCTAACTTTAGTTAAAGACCTTTATGAAATCAGAAGTTTGTCTTTCAAATATCATAAAAAGCTTAAAATCTGTTTTAAAAAAGCAGGGCCAAAGAGCTGTCACTTTCTCCTAGGGCAGGTCAGCTTCTCTTTCCTGCTTGCCTTCACATAGGCTGTAGAATTTATGCACAGTGGTGTCCTTTCCATTGCTGTCCTGGTTGAGAATTGAGAACTAGACCTGTGTCTAGGTTTCAGGGATTAGCACTGAACTGCTATGAGGTGCCCTAATCCCTCTGTGGCTGGACACAGGAGGGCTGCCAGAAGTACAGCTTCCCTCAGCCATGCCGGCAAGCACTTCAGCTTCTTCCGAGGGCTGCTCTGGCATCCTGCTCACTGTGGCTGTGACATCTCTGCCGAGTCTGACTAAGGCTTGCTGTGTCAAGGCAGTGTGAAACAAAACCAGCGTGTCTGCAGGTGGTTTTACTGACTTCTGACCCCTACAGTGGTTTTCTGATGTGCTTCCTGATGGCAGTGTAACCCACCCAGTTAGCGAACACGATGCATCATCTTGTCCTGTGCTGTCCTGTAAACATGTATAGCAATGGTTGAAGAAAAAAAAGTACATTATTGAAACAGAAAGCAGATCAAGAGCAGCCTGCGAGTTGCTCTGCTTAGTAGCTGCAGTGTTAAGCCTGGCTTGGTTCCTGGTTTATATTGCACTTTGGAGTGGATAAGTGATGAACATAAGTGGATTTGCTTTTACTTCTTGTTTTGTGTTTCAAAGGGATGCTTTCACATTTGCATCATTTCTAAAACTAAATGATGCAAACATTTGAAATGTTGTAAATACTAATATGTTTTACAAAACAAAAAGCTCCATTCTAAATGCAAGTTAGCAGTCCTTCTAAGCTTCGCTTTCTGTTGTACTATTTGTAAAGAACTTTTCGTATAAATACTATAATTATAGATGTACATTTTTAACTTGAAATGACAAGTAAGTTTCTTTGGCCCTTTTTGTTCTATCGGAGTATTTAACATTCATGTTTGTGGCCTTTCGTGCAAGTCATTGCCTCAGTTTCTTGTTTGGACTGCTGCAAGTTAGCAGGGGGTGGAGGGGGAGTTAAAACCATGTTGAGTTTTCTGAAATGGCATTGAAAGCAGATGATAAAATGAGCTTCAGCTTCTCAGGATAAGCATAGATGGTGTGATGTAAAAGAGAATGGCAGATGTGGTCCTGAAGTAGCTGTTCCTCAGGCTTGCCACTTTTTTTACACTTCAGGCCATTTTTCAAACGGTGATTACCATTAAACTACTCTGCAAAGTATCAGGAAACAAGTGGGGAGGGTCATGCTTAAAACTCTTTTCACTTACGATATTTTGACTTAGGTTTGTTTTGTCTATTTAATTTTCATTCCAGTGAAAGCTGGTGGGATGCGGATTGTGCAGAAACACCCACACAATTCTGATGCCAAAGAAGAAAAAGATAAGGATGACCAAGACTGGGAAACCAGCAGGTGAGCACTTTGATTTGGTGCATGTGCTACAGTGAATTTCCATGACCTTGAGCCTTATCACTAGTTTGCTTTCCTTGTGAATAGCAAACCAAAGATACAGTTGGTTTTGTATCATAAAGCAATAGCAAGTTAGACACTTCTTCGAGAGAATTGGAGAATTTAGGAATTTTCACGTTGCTGAGCCTCTTCTAAATAATCCTGCCAGGGAAGATTGGAGAAAAAAGTACAGTTAAGTAAAACTTCAGCTTTCCTAAAATGTCTGAATTCAGACTGTGGAGAAGCACTTTTAGACGTAAGCATTACTCTGTCAATTCATATGAGATGATCTTGCTGTGTGCTGAGTGATTCCTTTTACCCTTTAGTCGCTATCCTTTCTCTGTGAGGTATTTGACAATATGGTGCTTTTGAAAAGACAAATAAAAATAAGTGGTGTTAATATTATCTGCTTTTATTTTAGATGGGAATGTATCAGTTTTGGTGGTGAATACTAAGACAGCAGTTACTTAGCAGTTTTAAGTAGGTTTATTACTGCTGTTTAGAAAGTAAGGAGGTTCAATGAACTGTTGCAGTGTTTCTGTTCCTACAAAAGTCACCTACCTATGTGCTGGTTTCCTTGGCTAGATGTTTTTCTTTTTAGCCAAGACTATATTTACCTGAAATGTTTATCTATTAACTTACTGCCTGCGATTGTCCTTGCTATTTGCTCAAGTTAAAAGCACCCCTGAGATCTGTTCTTGTGCTTTGGTAAGTAGACTGACATATTTATTTTACGTGTAGAACAATGGCATTGAGAAAATGTCTGTATAAATAAGGACAAAGGTGTTTATTTACTAAATCACAACTGGAATAGGAAACACCTTTATAAGAAAAGTACTTTTAATTAATATATTCAAATAAAATGCAGAAAAATGATACTTTATGTCCTTTCTTCATGAAGCAAGTTGATCCTCTTCTAATTCTGCTCAATGGCACATAAGTTGAAAGAGTCTGTGCCACAATCAAGTTTTGACTAAAGTAAGAATTTGTATCTTGGGGTAAATTTAAACTTGGCTTGGGGATACATCATTTTATTTAAGGTGTGGTTGTGGTGGGTTGACCTTGGATGTACAACAGGTGTCCACCAAGCTGCTCTATTACACCCATACTCAGCAGGATGAGGAGGGAGAAAACAAGATGGAAAAATACCCATGGGTCAAGACAAAGACAGTTTAATAAAGCAAAAGCAAAGCCCGTGTTGCACAGCAGCCAAGGAAAACAAAATATTTATTCACTATGTCCTATCAGCAGACGATGTCCACCACTTCCTGGGGAGCATGGCTTCAGTATGTGTAGTGATTGCTCTGGAAGAAAACATCGTGGTAATGAATGTTCCCTGTCTCCTCCTCGTCCTTTGGTCACTTGGGGTCAACTGTCCTGACTGTGTCCCCTCCCAAGATACTGCCCACGCATAGCCTGCTGGTCAGAGTGTTGGAGAGGCAGCCTAGGTGCTGTGGAAGCACTGCTCAGCAGTGGCCAAAGCACTGGTGTGTTGTCAGCACCTTTCCAGCTACCAGTACAAAGCACAACACTGAAAGGGCTGCGATGGTGAGAATTAACCACCTCACCCAGACCCAGCGCAGCATTATATACCTGCTGTTTGTATCTTTCCTTGGCTTTATGGTTATCTTTCCCTTAGTAACCAGGTTGTAACCCTGATTAGGATCCAAATGAGAGGACTCCTTTTACGCGTTCACAGACCTAAACCTCTGTTACAATATAGCACCTGCTTTATTCCTTTCTTTGAGAAAGATTGTGTTTCCCCCTCTCACTCAAATAGTGCAGGGAAAAGTTAAAATTTAATCTTGATATTTGTGGCTGTGTCCGCTGTAGCAGGTGTTGTGGCACAATAGAAGCCCATTTGTGGGAGTAAACAGTGGTGAGTGCTGAGGACTTAATGTTCACACTGTGTGTGTTTTGGAGATTACTTAGTTTGGTTGTCTGGACTGAAGGACCAATCCTAGCTGGTGTTAGGTATTTCCTTGTTCTATGTGTTCCACTTGAGCATTATCTTCAGGGAGTCCAGGTGAACTGGCCTGAGACCAATCCACAATGTGAAACAAAGCCTGAGCAACAGAATGACTGGGAGAGAGGTGCACTCCTGTCTGTAGATGCTATCAGACACTCTGTATATTAGTATTGTAAAGCAGGTCTGTGAGAAAATTTTACGCTTTTATGGCAGAAGAGAAAGTTTAATGACCTCTAGGGCTACCTTATTAACTACAGAATAGTTAGCAGTTGCACATCATAGAATCCATTGCCTTGTCTACTTGATCAGTTGATTGTCAAAGTACGTACTTAGAGCGTGCTCTTTGCTTTGGTTTTTCTGTGGAGGATACATTGTTGGTCTGTATTAGGCACTTGTGCATACGGTTATTCTCGAGCCTGTGTATTAATACAGAAAGCACTGGGCTAAACTATTTTATTTCTTTGATCTAATCCTCTTGAGAAAGAAAGCAGCAGGGGGACGTAAGGAGCATAGGCAGGAACCAACGTGAGTTATAATACAAAACAGTAAGTTGGTTTACAACTTGAGAGAAGTTGTTTTCCTGGTAGAACTAGGAACCTTTTGTGTATATAAGGGAAAGAGTTTAATATGCCTGTTGCAGTCTCCTGTGGGAATACTTGCACTGCTCTGGTGGCAGTACAAGCTTACAGATGTGAGCAAGAAGATATTTAGCCAAAGACAGTATAAGCAAACTTCACTGGCCACAGTATATGAAGTAGTTGTTGTTAGTCAAAATTAAATTATGTTTGCAGCATGTCAACTGCTTTTGTGCTGGAAGCTGCAGTCCCCTGGAGTTTGTGTCTGTTGCTGGTGATTCATGGTGCCCTTTGAATGTCCTTGGATTTCTGATGCCTGTGAAGATTGGTTTATCAGGAGATGGGGATGGGTTTGTCAGGAGGGGAGAAGTGAGAATTCTGTTCTGCTTTCTCCAGCACCAATGTACTTTTGGGGCTTTGCTAGTTGGTATTTTATGTCCCTTTGCTAAGCAGATGTGGAGACATCTGTGTTTTTAACTTTCTACTCTCATGTTTTTAGTCTGTGCCATTTTAAGGTAGTATTGTTGATATATGATGCAATCTCTGCTCCCTATTGCATTTGAAGTTAAAAGAGCAAACAGCCCTTCAGGAAATCTGTATCAGGTGATATGGCCAGCTGACAATGATGTAGGAGAAAAGAATAAAACAGAAGAGTAATTTGTTTGTGAAGAGGGAGGCTAGAATGACTGAGTCATTATTTGAATCTCATTGCAGGCTTACTTGAGGACAGATTAGTGGAACTGACAGTAAATGGAAGCAGAGGAATTCGGTCTTTCTTATGGTTCTCTGGGAATTCTGAGAGCACGTGCTCTGCATGATGGCACAAATCCGAGCAGTTGCTCAGCAAGAAGGCTTTTGGCTGGAGTTCATAGAAGTATTTGTGGCTTCAGAGACAGTTGGCATTGTTTTTGCAGCCTGGTTGCAGAAAAAGTTGTGTCAATGTTTCTAGTCTTAAAGTAAACAAAGCTGATACAGGTGAACACCCTGACATAGCTAACTGTGCTGTGATAAAAGTGACTTTAACATTCACTAGTTATATCTTCTTTGACATTTATTTTTCTCAGTTCTTTAGCAACTTTTAGCTCATTTCCTGAAGTGATAGAGGAGACTTGTCGTAATGGTGATTTGTGATCCCTTAAAACAGTATGTGGTAAGACAAATACAAATTTAAACCTTTGCTGCAAGGCAGTTCTCAGCCTTGAGTGGTATAAATAATTTTATGTGTCTGGTATAAATACAGTTTTACTTAAAGAGGAATGGCTGGATATGATTATATAGAGAAGACTCCATGAAAGAAAGGAGGAGTTGCATCGTTTGGTTTAGGTGAACTAATGACGTGTGGCATCTCCAAAAGCCAGTGGCACCCCTCTGGGCAAGGTGTCAGTGGTAAATTAGACTGTGAGGTGGGTTTCTCAGCACATGTGTTTTTCAAGACAAGAGTAACTTTGATAAGCCAGTTGGAGATAGGATACTGGCTGGATGAGCTTCTGGACTGATCCATTACTGATTTTCGTATGTTTTTGTAATTGCTTATCGCTTGTGTTGATTTGGGGTTTTTTATATGGTTGCAGTTTTTATTGATTGAAAGTCATAGTGATTGCTGCCAGAAGGGCTGTTTTTGTGGTGCTAGAGGAAGGTGAAACTTATAATTAGAAGTACGGTTATGAATCAAAGTCATCATTTTTCTGGACTGTATGTTGTCATAGAAATTATTTGGAATAACTAGGCTACTCATAGTCCTGGGCTTTATTAAAAGCCCATTAATGCATGTTTAACTGAGATTTGCAGTATCATGTGCATTCCTGTGCCAGCATCTGACTCTTGACATAATAAATACTCCTGAAAGACAGATAATTTGAAGTGAGAGCTGCTCATTCCGTTTAGCACAAGAGATTCATTAATTGTCATTCTGGGATCTCGAGAAGAAGAAACTGTAATTATCTGTCAGCATCTGGATTTAAAAAAAAAAACCTTTAAAGCAAATATCAGGCTTATTTTTAACAAACAGGGTAAACTGCAAAGCCTTTTATGTTTAAAGACTTTCATGCTCTTTTGTTTTACTTCTGAAACAAAGTGGGTAATTACAGTGATTTAATTACTCGATATAAATTCACTGGAGTGGTTTCTCTATATTTGTAAATTGTATGTGGTTTGTGTCTTACACTTACCTGGAGATTATGAATCCAGCATTATGTTGGACTCACCCATCAGCTCTAGAAAGAATAAATTATGCATCCTGGATTTTAATTCAGTTTATGATGTGGATACTTGCTTTAGTTATATTCACTGGGTGAAAGAAAAAGAAAAAAAAATGAGAGAGTAATTTAGAATGTGGTGACTCAAAAGCAAAATCATGCTAATGAGGCATATGGGTGCTCATATGTCAAAGAACTGCTCTCTGTACTTAGTTACATGGTGAGAGAGGAGTTTCTCAATTTCCCCTAATATCCTTCAGCTCTGTGTTACTTGTTAAGTCTGAATATGCTAGTTAAGCTGAACTTCCTTTTTTCTTTTGGAAGTGCAGTGGAAATCTCAAATTTGTCTGCAGATATATGCTTTCATTCAAGAGTAAATTTGTTTTTTCTTTCCCTCATTTTGCTCTGTTGCAACTGACAAGAAATAAGCTGCAGGCATTATTTCCATTTTTGATTTGCCACTGGAGATTCTGCTGTCACTAAAACATTTAATTTTTTTGCCTTGTGAGGACCCTTGTTGATCAAACTTTTGTCAGAGTTTAAAAAATATAAAGTAGATTAAATAATTAAGCTATTAGAGAAGGTTTGTATATTTGTTTACACCCTTAATATGGAAATGCTTGAAACTATTTCTACTCATTGTATTTTACTCTATTGTTCTGGTTATTTTAGCTGGAGCAGAAACTGTAGAGTCAGAGTTCTGACCCTTTAACTTGGGAATAACTGCTCTTCAGCACAGCTAAGATCTGGGAAGTGATGTCTAGTGTTCAACTTGCCTGCACTCAAGGAAGTAGTTTCCACCATAGTAGGTAGTCTGATGATGAAGAGTCAACAGGTGTTTCACAGAGGGAAATCTTAAGAGTTCTAAGTAAAAAAAGAAAAGAGAAAAAAAATTACAGCTTGTTGAGCATGTAAACCAAACCCCTGCGAACAGGTAGCATTGTACTTCTATAAATAATCAGAGTGAACAGCCCATTAATGTTTCTCCCATGTAGTTCACCAACATAAAGCTGAAAAAGACCTCGCAACCTCTGTTCATGCATCTATAAAACCAAACTACTGGAAATGTAAGCTGGCATTGACTCAGCATGGTGAATATTTAAGGTTAAAAGGAAGAGATGGGTCAGGGCAAATAGACTGCTACATCTTCTGCTTAAGTTTTTGGAGAGGAAACGTGCGACTTTGGTGGATAGAGGACCAACTGAGTCTCTCTTTCTGGCCACAGAGCCACTTAAGTATTGGCTTCAAAGATCTCTTGTACTATTGTGTCAGAGCTTCAGGCAGCTCTGAAGGAGTGAAATTATACTCTGTACAAGCATCTGTCATCAACATACAGATCCTGTTCTTTGACGGAATTCAAATTTCTTCCGCTATATTTCTAAAGCACCTCTTTATCTCCCCACCTCTCTTTGGGGCCTAATTCTGTTACCTCTATGAACTGATGGCTTTACACAGAGATTATGTTCACAGACTGTATTGTCATTTTACACTTGACCATATAAAAACTGTAACTTGATTATGGATATAATGGATATGACTCAAAGGTTTTTATTCCTGTCTTTGGCTTTTGAGCTCTCATACTCAGGTGTGGAGTTTTGGAGGCAATTGGCCTTAAAGAATGAAATGTACAGGGCAAATGCATTGGAAAAGAAACCTGGCTGTGAACACCGTGCTTGCAGTTTCCAGGAAAGATGCAAATTGCAGCAAAAGTAGGGTGTTATCCCATGGTCATGCCAGAGTTTTTGTGACTAACTTTTTCTTTACCTGATTGAATATTCCAAAGGTCAAAAGCAAGTTCTGTGGGAAAAATGCTGTTAAAAAAAGAAGGAGGGGGTGGGGAGGCAAATATATTTTTGTAATATTATAAAGCAGAATAGTGAACATGGTGCAGTAAGGGAAATAGCCTCCTATCTTCTCCAAATCATCTCTATTTTCCAAAAAGATTCTGTGCTTAGTTCTTGTTGGTTTTTTCCCCTTCCTCCTTCTTATATTTATTATTTTGGACTTGAATTCACTTTACAGTTAAGGAAATGGCTTCTTACGGGTGTGACACTCTTCTCCTTTACATAAGTAACATTGCCTTGAATGCATTTTTCCACTTTATTATTCATCTTTGTGTCTCAATCTTTTGCATAGAGTTTTTACGATTAGCAGATGCTCAAGTCTGCTGAAGTTTATATATGCACAATTTGTTTAGTTATAAAACCAGAAAGCAATATTGGCCATTTTCATGTGATTTTCAGGACAATACCTTCTGCAGGTGACCAGTTACTTGGAGAAGTAGCAAAGTAATTGCTGTGACCTGTGTTGAACCCTATCAAATGCATATGCCGTTATAGACTTCACTGTATGGCGAGAGAATAGAATGTGTAATACTGATTTTTAAATGCAGAACTACTGTAAAGCAAGAAAATAGGCTGTGAATATCTCCATTTAAGAACTGAAAAGATCTGTGAATGTAGGGAATGGAGAAAAAGCTAGGCAAGATTATGAATGAAGCATTCTCATACAGAAAGATATGAGTCTTCTGAAAGACTGTTTCATGCTTCCAGTATTTCTTGATGATGGAAGCAGTAAGTTGATAAATCCATCAGTATAAGTGCCAGTTATGACATTATATGGGTAGCTCTTTTTATATTCCTGAAGTACTGTGTGCATGTGTGAAAGAACTAAAAAAGATCTGATATTTCTCCCCCTCAAAGTGAATAGAAGATACGCCATCCAGCTCAGCGAGAGCCGAGTTCGGTCCCAAAGAAACATATGCTGTCTTACGAAATTAGCTGGAAAGCTGAGATGAATTGTCAGCCAAGTTGGTGTAAGAAAAAAGACTTTAAAAGAATGAAAGTCTTTAATTTCTATTCTGTGTCATGAGGAAGGTGAGAAAAGCTTAGTCATATGTGAGAGAAAAATGGATGGGAAGTAGTATCTTGCGAGAGTGGCACAGCTTAGTTAGCGCAGCATTCCACATCAGTACAGAAAGGTAAATGATCTTGAACTAATAGCCTGTGTGGTAGCATTTTGCTTAGTTCTTTTCTTTTGGTATCTTTCTGAAGTATTGGAATGCGTGGAACGAAGGTCACTGTGCCAGTCTGAAGGCGCATACAGTGTTGAAACAGATATTACATAGGCATTATAAAGCACAAAAATTTCCAAACTCAAAAGTCTAGTGAAATCCGTTTCACTATGCCAACTAAGCCTGAATCTGTATTATTTAGGTGTTCAGCAATGCTGAGAGTGTTTCTAAAGCTAAAGGTATGAATTTTTACTAGAAAAAGCTTGCAGAGGATCAGATGCTACTCATTTATTTAGCATCAAAACCTGTGTTTGAAGTGAAGTTACCATGAACTGAAAATGAGTAGGAGGTGTGTGCAATTGACACCATGTGTGCCAAGGAGGGAGATATAGTTCTTCAAGTAGCACCTTCCTCTCTTCCTTAAGTTTCTTCTGCCCCAGCTGCATCAAGCACCGAATTTTGAAGCAGTTTAATATTAAAATAAACTTGGAATTATCATTTGTTAACTGTCAGTGGGCCAGACAGGAGGGAATTCATTTCACTCAGCTGCTCCCAGGACACAGGTACTAGAAGCAAAAGATATATGAGAGATAAATAAAAATTATGCTGAAAGCATTTGTTATATTGTCATCATCAGAGCTTTATTACCACTGCTGTAGAAGCTGATAGAGCTGTTCAGCGCAGCACATTGCTTGATGGGGGAGTGTTCGCTGCAGTAGGCTTGTAACATTTCAATGATTGTGCCTTGATCATAGACATCCTGTTAAATAAATGGCAATTAGTAAAAATAAATGGCAATTAGTAAAAATACTTTAGCCACATTCACACAAATCTTAGTTCGGGTGAATTTCAGTTTCCCTGGGACTCGTTCCTTGGAATATATGTTGAGTGGTAAGCCTGGTGCTCATAGGGGAGCTGGCTTTGTTGCGGATGGGTGACAACCAAAGTGGTTAGTTCTTTTCCCTAATAAGCTTGAAATTTAACTTTTTTCTTCTTTTTTTCCAGACTGTTAGAGCTATAATTAAATACTAGACTAGCTCTCAATTATGGCATATTTCATCTAGCACCTCACACTGCAGTACTGAATCAGACAGTCCTTGAGATCCAGGTACTTTGCAGTGCTGAATATTTGTCATTGCTTCCCAAAGCCTATTCTAAAGCCTTCTTTTCTATTTTAGATAAATAAATAAATGTGGGGCTCCGGGTTTTTTTTTACTCCAGGCTCTTTTTTTTGCTAGAACAGCTAAGTTGAGGTGTCTCTTTTGAGAGTATTTGGAACTACTGAAAAATCTTCAAAATAATTCAGTAAGCAGAATTTCATTACTCGCTGTCTGCATCGTTGTACACGTTGCTAATAAGCTTGACTGCCCTCCAGTGCTGATGGTCACTCTCCTGAGATTGTAACCTCGTGTGAGCATTTAGAATGTGCCTTGGTAAACTGTGCTTACTGCTCAGTGATTGCTAGGATGATCAAGAGTAGTTTGCATTACTCTACTTAAGAAAGCTGCTGCTGCTAGATTTTTATTTTTGTTTCAATCTTTTGTTTTAGCACGCAACACAGTAACGTGCTAACATGCAACATGTTATTATTGCTAATAAAAAATTTGTTTGCATGTAATATATTTGACTTTTGACTTTGTGGAGCTCTAGTGAATTAACCGACCAGTTAATGCGCAGCTCTGTGTGGCTTGTTTGTTAAAATGTTGCTTTTATATGGGAGGTGATGGAATGAAATTTTAGTAAACTGAACTGAGTATTTTTCACTTCTGTGATTCTTCCTTTATTTCTGGGATCATGTTAACTTGTGATTCTAGAGGAAGAGTGTATTTAGCTATGTGTATGCTGTTTTATATCAACAGCGACACTAATAGCATTACCACAAATTCTTCCACATAAGGCTATTTAGAAGGCTTTTGAGTAAATGAAATTTAACATTCTTATTTATTGCTTTGAAAACTGCTATAGAATTAATTTCCTGTTTTCAGAGATTACACAATTCTGTTTCTGGTGGTGTGTTTGAAAGATTTTATTCTTGTTCCAGTTTCCAATAGGGAAAAAAGGCCAGAACCAAAGAGCTTTCTTTTCTGCTGTTTTCTCCAAGCATAGGCTTTCTGGCTGAAAAGACTGGTTGTTCTGATTCCTTCCCTGTATTGGGATGGTTTGGATGACCTCTATATGGCTTTTAAGTTTAATACTACATTTTTCCTTTGTATCTTGTAAGCAAACACAGTTGCAGAAAGCTTGCATTCCTGTTGGTAACATATTATTTATTCCTGCTGCTGCCCTTTGGAGGAGGATCTCCCTTTATGACACCTTGTTTCCTAGTTCAAGTTCTTATTTTGTGCTGTGTCCTACCCTTGAAATTATTTCTCAATTCATGATTGCCAGTTGTTCTCTTCCTGTTGTATTTCCTAAAATCACCTTTTTTTACTGAGAAGAGTTCTAATGTTGAGAGTCCTCTTTGTACCTGTCATCCTCTTATGCAAAGCTGACTAACAACTCAGCTGGTGCGATGATCAGGACTCGGCTCTTTTGTAAAAGTTTTGTGTCAGATGGAGAAATAAAATATGCTATTTAGGAGCTGCATATTTATAATAGGAATAGATATGTAATAGTCATGTATGTTTTGAAGCCAGTGATGTGTCGTTTCTGTTTGACTATTCCAGTTTCTGATCCTGAAGAGTGTCTTCTGCTTTATCCCGTGCTAACTCAGTTTAATGAGAGGTCTTGCTGGCATTTTTGGAAATCTCTGCATACCAAGTAGGCTAGATTTTTTTTTTTTCCCTTTGCTTTGGTAATTCCTGCAGGTTTTAATACCTTTTACTGGGAAGAGGAGGTTGCCAAGTTAGTGCGCACTGTTTTCCCCTGTCATAGGAAGAGGAAAGAGAAGATAACTGCTCACAGTTAATGCACCAGATTTTGTCTTCCTTTCCACCTTTTTTTAAAACTTTTATAGGTTTATTACCTAGTGGCATTTAAAGACACTGTATAGTTCATCCTTCACTGTATAATTCATACTTCTCACTGCCTGTTGCCATGTCTTCTAAAGAAATAAAGAACGAGTAATACTGTGAAGGAAAGAGGAACTTACAACATCATTATAATCTCTTCCCCCTCTGTTTTAAAGCATGTGGCCCTCTGCAGGGCCAGCATGAAGCTCTGTCTGTGCAGCACTGCTCATCAGATGGTCCTTCGGGATAGTGTACAAAAAGAGCTGGTGTACAGTGAGCCCGAGGAACTCTCTCAGTATCCAGCAGTCCAAATTACTGCTTTGAAACTTGCTAATCAAATTACTGCCACTCCACCTACTTCCTAGTTCTCTAGCCTTCTTTTGACCATATGTACATTTCTCACCTTGATAATCACCTTCCTGTGAAGGTAGCATCACAGTCCGAGTAGTGTGAGCTGCAAAAAGTGTTTTCTTTTTGAATGCCTGGTAACTTTCTGCCATGTCCTGCAAGTCTTGTAATAATACAAAATAAAATACAAATTAACTGTATTTGTTTCACCTTCTCCTCCTTCTCTCTACTGTATATTTTTCCTTGAGTTCTCATTTATCTTTATTGGTTTTTGTGGTGGAATAATTAGAATTGCAGTGTGGAGAGTAAAGGCGTGCCACAGACTTATGCACTGGCATCATTCTATTTTTCTGCTTCTTTTCCTTCTCTTAATACTTCTTGAGTTCCAGTTGTCTTTTTAACTGCCTTTTACTTATTAGACTGCTGATTTCAAAAATCCTTTCCTGGTGATTCCAACATTTGGTTTTGAGTTTAATAATTGTGCTAGAGCCCACAATTATGTAGGTACAGTTAGGATTGTTTTTCCCAATGTGTGTATTCTGCATTTATCATGGTGCCATCTTTTCTCTTTCCCTGTATTGTTCTGTCATTCCTCTGAGATCCCTTGAGATTGTTTATATTCAGGGGTTTTTTTATCCTGAATAATTCACTAACATTAGCATAAATTGTCATCTTACTATTTAGATCTCTTTTCAAGTTTCTTGCAGAATCCCACTGTTAACCTCCATCATTATGATATTTGATTTATTCCTATGCTCTATTTTCAGTTTCTGATCCTCGAGAATGTCTTCTGCCATATCCCATGGTAACTGAGTTTATTTAATGAGGAGCCTTGTTTGCATTTTTTTGGACTTATGTGCATACCAAATACACTGAAGATTTTTTTCTTCAGTTGGTCATTCATTCAGATTTTAATACCAATCATATCAAATATTTAGCCAGCAAATATAAACTCTGTTTTGGGGTAACTTTACAGTAACTTTACCTTGAAAACCCACTCATTTTCTCTCTAGAAAATCCTGAGCTAAAGTTTTCTAGCACTGTTATATGCACTAGGTGGAATGCAAAAATGCAAAAATATGCAGACAGAGGAATTAAGTAACAGATTCATCTGCTGAATCTAAATCAGCGTTCATATTGCTGAAACAAATGAACTCTTTATTTGCTTGTTTTTAGTATTTCCTTTTCTAAGCTATTTTAGTATACATATTTAAGAGAGAAACCTTGGCAAATAAATAGTTTCTGTGAGAGAAATAGCATCCGTTTGGTTTTATTTGAACTTAATTACCTTACAACCAAATGTGGTGAAAATGAAGATTATCCAATGGGACAAAGTGTCTGGAAATTTACAAGTAAATTTTCATCAGAAGTCATCTTGCATTTTCACAGCCTTTGCTAACATTGGAGTTATTGAATCCTCACAGCTGTTGTTACTCTGCCATAATTTCAGTGAGTGTTTACTGCCATGAGATTCCATAGCACATCTCCCCTTTCATTAGGGAAGGCAGTGTTGAGCCAAGCTTCTGGACAAATTAGGATTCAAATCCTAATGAATAAACTCTTTAAAGGTATGTTTATAGAATTGGTAGACATATGACTTAATGTATGCAACAATAAAAGCATTGATTGTTGTCAGTGACCTCAGTGTAGTGGTTTTGATTCTAGACCTTCCTTAGTAACCAGGTTGTAACCGAGGAAGTGGTCATGTTCCCAGTATTCCATACGATTTTTTACGTAAACCAGGGTATAAATAAGAAGAGTGAGAAACCTCTTCCCTCTCTTTCCTTTCCAGTAAATCCAAAAACAAATTCTCTACTATCAAGTCTACTCATATAAAAAAATAAAGCCTAACAAAACCTTATAGACCTTAGAAAACAAAAAATGCCAGCAGTCGTTTAGTACAATTCTACTATCTCAAAGAAAATAGTAAAATTTTCTTTTGTTAGTTCTTTATTAATTACTCCTAAATTTTTATTGTACATATCTATTTTAATTTTTTTTTGCCTTTCCCTTTTCCCGTCAGGGCGGGAGAAAATATTCGAAATCCCTTCTTCTATGTACATAATATTCTAATTATATATAAGTATAAATACATTATATTTTTATACAACTTTAGTTCAGTCATTTCAACATTTCGATAACTTTTCCCTTCTCCCTTTCCCTTATATTCATAGAAAAGGTGGGGGGAGAAAAAACGGCAAACTATAAGGTTTGAGTATTCGGCGAAAAAGCCGAATCCAAACCGTTACACTCAGTAAGGAAATAAAGAGTGAAATCTTTAGGTCTCCTGATGGTACAGAGCTGTGTTGCTTGGTTAAATGCCCTACCAATGGTGAGGAACTCCAGAAGGACATCACTAAACTCTGCAAAAAGAAGTTTTGGATTACAAAAGCCACTGGAAAATTCATGGAATACAGTTGGTGCTACAGGACAATACAAGAACAGTCTGGCTTGGGAAGTTCCTGAGCAGCAGATTTCTGGAGGGTGCTCTCAGAAGCAATCTTTTGCAAGCTCCATCCTCATTTCCTTCCCCGCCTGTTCATTGCTGCCTACTGAGAGGCAACAAGATGAGTATGTGGTCTAACACTGTAATTGCAGGCTGACTTAACATTAAGATCAGTTACCATTTTAGTAAAGACATGTATTGGGAAGAAATGGTGATCTCATCAAAGATTTGTGTAGTGAAATTGAGTAAGAAAAGTATTTGAGAATTTGGCTTCTTAGTAGCCGTGGTGGCATTAGTTGGTTATGGAGGCATTCCAGTAGTACTACTGCATTAAGCTGCAGAACACTTGTGGTGGATGTTTAGGGATGTTTAGAAGCACCTTCTAGGAAGGCATTTTAAAACTTCTAAATTCTAAATTATTCTAATAACTTGCTGCTTTTCTTAACCCTGTTGTAAGTAGCATAAGTAGGCTAGAGTCTCAAGTGGTGTCAACAGGCCTGCCTCCATAGCCTTACACGAAGATCCAGTCCCTGTATCCTACACCTGTGTCTGTAGCATGTCGTTAGGCTCTGTAGCGAATTCATGGAATAACTCAAAAGCAGTGTTCGTCTCTGGATTCACCACTGTTGCAGATGATAGTAATAATACCTTTAATCATGCAAGATTCCATAGGCAAAAAGAGCTAGAAAAAATGTAAATCTAATTACTCAGATGTAAAGCTGATACTGTTTGAAATACCTCAGGAAATGTCTTCTGGCTAGATTCTGAGAATTAGTCTGGGGAAGTCAAGGCATACATATGTTTGTTTGTTTTTTAAGATTTGATTGCCAAGGAGTGCTTCCAGGAATTCGGTTTTGGCTTAACAGTGTATGAGTTAACACCTTAACTCTCCTAGGCTTTCCTTAGATTCTTATCTGTTATCTTTAATATGTGGCATAAATTGGATATGATTAATTCTTTCCTTATTTCTTCAGCCTGTAGTCATGGACATAACTACACACTGAGCTTTTCTAGCAGATACAAGAAAAGAATGAAAAGCAAAGAGAGGAAAAGAGCTTCAATTTATACATATTTCAGTTTTATTTTCTTAAGATGAAGGAAGATAAAAGTTGCAGTGTTAGTTGGTGATTCATGATCTGCCAAAATCAGTTTGACTGAAAGAGGGGGAAAAAGCCCAACCTAGAAGCCATATTTTAGCTTTTGAAATATGGAAAAGGAAGGAAATGTAAGAGTTCCCTGAAAAAGAAAAAATTACCACAAACCTGGCAGAGATTTTGTGGTGAAATGTCTGTGTTTTTCCAGATGAAAGCTGAGAAAACAATCTGGTAAATATAGGTGAGAAATTTAAGTGCCACTTGTTAGTCTAACTAGCACAGTCTCTGCAAATAAATTCTAGTGAGACTAGTCGATCTTTGGATGGATGTCGAGGCATGAGTGGTTTTGATGTAAAAGTTTAGTTTGGTTCTGTAGATCCATCGCTTACTTTCCCTTCCCTAAAGTAAACTATTGGAAGAGATGAAGTATCACCGTATGGAAAGAGATGAAGTATCACTGTATGGAAAGAAGCCTGGAAAATCTTTATGCAGAGTAGAATTGCTTTAATTCAGTGTGGTACTTGCTGTTCATGACTTTCCATACTCAGTAATGAGCTTCTCTTCACCCACATGCCCCCTGCAGCCCTGGTGTGATAGTTTTCATTTACGATGCAAATCTGTGGTCCATCTGCTGCTAGGCATCTTGAAATAATTTGGAAGTGATGTTCTTTTGGATACAAAGTCCTGGAAGTGTTCGCATTTGGTGGAAGTAGCATTGGCAGTATAAATACTGACTTCCATGGTAGCTCTCGTCAGATGGTAATTACAGACAATTCTGAAATGATCAGAACTGACGTCTGTCATGTGCCCACGCAGTGACTGGGATGAGAGACACTTCTTCAGCAGTGATAAAATGTAACTCTCTTTAACCTAAAGCAGCAGCAGCATTTCCTAAGGCAAGAAGAGTCTTCTGAAAGCATGCACCCTCTTGTGACTTTGTATATTTAGTAGCTTTCAACAAACAACTTCCGGTTAATTTTCTAGGGGCCTTGGTAATCCAAACTTTTTTTTGCAGAGTTTAGTGATGCCCTTCTAGAGTTCCTCACCAGTGGCAGAGCATTTAACTGAGGAGGTATCAGCTAGGCGGGTGAGCAAGACTTGTGCTTGTGTTGTGGCTGGTCTTGCGTTCTGGGAAGATCACAAGCACCAAGCACAAAGTTTAAACCCAGCTTGAACTGGCAGGTAGGACTGGCCACAGGAAGGACCTGCCTGCTCAGTTCCATTCTTGGGCCACCCTGGTTTGGAGCTCTTTCCTGTAAGGTTCATGATAAACAAAAACCTCCATTATTTTGGTTTTGCTAATCTCTCCTAGTCTGAAAAAATCGAGGAGCTGTAGCTAGGGAAGGGTTTTTATGATCAAATACCACAACAGTGTGAGAAACCGATGAAAATTCTTTCAGTTGCACTATAATCCCTGCCTTGCCTTGCAGATTGAAACACTTCCAAGCAGCTGGCAGTAGTGTCTGAAATATTCATGTGGAATAGCATCTTGACTAGATTCCTGTCTCTGGTTTGCTGATGAGGAGAGAAAGAAAGGTGGAGGGAGGGACAGCGTGCTGTCAGCAGGGTCAGGCAGTGGATTAAACAGCTAAACGTCTTCTGCAGCCAGAGCTCTGCTTCTCTTGCAAGTGCTGGCTGTGGCCTAACACTGCTTTGTGCTGGTTAACAGATAAAATTACTAGTCTAGGCTACAGCCAGAGTGAGAAATAACTTCCTTACCCCACTTCCACCAGCTAGGAGGAATCTGTTGCCCGAGGTTATTGACGGAGAGTTTGAACCCTGTGCTCTGCTTTCCAGTTTAGCTGGGAAGCAGCTTCTAGTGCTTTTGGGTTTGCAGACTATACTGCTAACCCTCTAGCTCCAACTTGAAATACCTTCTTGAGGAGAAAAGAATTAAGAACCTTGTGAGGGGACAAAGTTGAATTCTTCTTCTCCCCTCACATGTCTGTAGAGGTGAATGATTCTATTTTTGTGAGCCCAGTTGTCAGTTAGAAACTACAAACTCTGTAAATTTATGATCTTGTCA